>BMAU01017222.1:0-35555 GCA_019973935.1 Trichonephila clavipes | reverse complement strand
CTACACATGCACTAATATCGCTTACAATATTTCCATGATCAAAAGAATAACTCCAGCTAGTCGTGTATTGTTTCTTCCTAAGAATACGTGAATTAAGCAGATTAAATCAATTAAATAAAATTTTCTTCGAAACAGAGAGCCTCTTATCTTGCATGAATATCTTCGAGAATGTTTCAAATTCTTCATTGGCTGGATCCTTTAGTGATTGAGTGAGTGAATATCAAAGCGCACCAGTCACCTACTCGAGGGCTTTGGCGTTGGACTTCTTAATTTTGAACCAAAGTCAAGTGACGAGGACAACACCTGAGCTGACTACCCTATCCTAACTTCCTCAACACAGAAATGGAAAGACGTTTCAGTTTCGAGAGATTTAAAAAACATCGGCGCCATCTGTACAGTGGGTCTTTAGCGGTTTGATTAATTGATTGAATAATAACGTCACACTTTTTAGTTACACGAGGGCTTTTGGCGACGGACCATGTAATTTTGAACCATGGTCAAGTGACGTGGACGACACTTGAGGTGGTACCCCTCTCCTAACTACCACACCACACCAACGGCGGACGTTCAGCTCTCCAAAGATTTAACGTGCTTCGCTGCACTACACAGCCGTTGTTTAGTGTGGTACCCGGCTCTTTTGCAAGAGTTCCTTTATAAGAAAATAAAACATTCTTGATATAATAGCTGTTTCCTACACTCCTCCTTAACTGTAACTGAGTGCGCCATACTTTCCCGCTTTACTACCCCAACGGAAACTTTTGAACCCCGTACCGATATTTCTGAAAACTGAAAACATAAGGGACAGACGCAAAGTCTTGTCCGCATCAATCCGCAGCACCTTAAAAGGTGTAATTTTCATTTAACCGCATTAATAGTTTTTTAAGTGTAAACTTTAACTGTAAATATTTATTTTCTTGTAATATAAACATAAGTACTATCTCCATCTCTGGCTTTTATTCGAACTCAACCAACGGCATCAATAGCTGTATTCCAAGAAGAGTAAGTGCGCGACAAAATGTGTACAAAAATGTAAAATGTTTTTTTTAAAAAATGATTGCTCAAATTATAATTAGCTTTAAGCGAATTTTAATTTTAAGCCTCACAGAATTAGCATTTATAATTGATGTTAAATAATGAACAATAATATAAAATTCCGATGAAGAATAATTGTATTATTTTTAATACTTATAGCAAAAAGACTTCAACATGTTTTAACCTGGGAGCAGGCGCGCACTCGAGCGAGGTTGTTGAGTCACCCCAATCCTTTTTTTTAATAATTATTTTATTGTACACGATACAAATCGTTATTCCAGTGAATAATTTAATTAAGAGAAAGTTTACTTACCTACTTTCAAGGACTTTTCAATTTTTCTTTGGTAACAAATAAACAGTTTTGCCAGAATTAACAATTTCGTGATGTGTGTGCCCCGAGCGACCACTTCCGGGTAAAAATTGTATTCATTATGATAATATGCATGTTACTGTTAAAAACAATTGTTATGCTTTATATGCTTGAAAATACTTATCTTAGTCTAAGTCTTGGCCAAGTAATCCATCTAAGTGCTCACCGTGGTTTTCCAAATATCATAAAACCGTTCTGCATGGGAAAAAAGCGCAACAGAGAAATACATTACTTACAACTTCTTTAAATGAGAAAAAACACATAAAAGAGGGGGCATAACTAACTGTACCAATAACTTAGAAGATAAAGCAAATTACAGTTATAATGCGTAGTATTTCAAAAATAATGGCAGTGATGAATTTTTTATGTTCCTAAATTTTTTCGATTCTGGATCTGGGATCTGTTTTTTCTCTGAAAGAGTAGAATATTAGTTTTAAAAATGAAAACGCAATAAAAACTCTCTCATCATGGGATTACAGCAAATAAAATAAAATATTTTTTATTTGGTTATAGGATCAAATATAGCTAATTAAGTATTGAAGAAGTTTTTTTTTTGATGATTTAATATCGCCTATAACTTATATCAGAGTAAAAGTCATTTTTATTATGTCTGAAAGTATTTTGTTTTTAATTCATTCCAGTAAATTAATTATTTTTTAAATCTTTTATTTTCGATATGCTCGCGCCCCCCTCGTAAGGTTATCGCGCCCCCCCAGGGGGGTGCGCCCCACAGTTTGAGAAACACTGACGTAACACAATCATCACACCACCGACCACGCCCTATCTTTGGCTCGCTACTGTAAGAACATGCACTCGCCACGTCTTGCAATTAGTTTAACAAATCTCCAGAAATAAAATAGGAATATTATATATATATATATATATATATATATATATATATATATATATATACATATACATACATATATATATATATATATATATATATATACATATATATATACATACATATATATATATACATATATATATATACATATATATATATATATACATACATACATATATACCGGGTGGGCAAAAAGTCCGTAAAAACTTTAAAAATTCATAAAATCCGGAGAAATGAACGAAAAATAACTGTTTGCGGGATCAGCATTAGTATGTCACGGGATTTTTTAAGCTAGAAAAAAATAATTCGAAAATCATCCGGTAGGTGGCGTTGATGTACGCAAATCAAAGAAACAATGCATAAATAATGAACAGAAAACTTTCACAACTTTATTACACCAGAATATGTTCCACATGACCACCACCACAGGGAGAAGACATTCAGACGAGTGACAAATCCAGCAACGGCAGAGTGCAACATGTCCGGATGTATGGAGGATACTTCTCTGTGGATCGCATCTTTCAGTTTCGACAGACTTGATGGACCGGATAGATACACGCGAGATTTCAAATATCCCCACAACCAGAAGTCTGCCGGTGTTAAATCTGGAGACCGAGGAGGCCATGGGTACCTGCAGTGCCTGCTAACGATTCTGTCTTCCCCGAATGTCTGTATCAGGAGTGCCTTAACCGGGTTAGCAGTGTGACTGGTTGCTCCATCTTGCATGAACGTGACATTCGAAATCTGACCTCGTTGAATTAAACATGGCACGACAGTCTCCCGCAGAAGCGTTAGATAACGCTGAGCATTTACCGTTTCCGTTATCCATCCATTTACTGCGCACTGCGTTTCAAAGAAGAAGGGTCCTATGATAAATGAACCCGTGAAACCACACCATGCTGTCACTTTTGGGGAATGCAATGGCTTCTGTGTGTAATCACGTGGATTAGAGGTCGCCCAAATGCGCCAATTATGGTTGTTAACGTCACCATGAAGCAAGAAATGAGCTTCATCTGTCCACAAGATGTTAAAAACCCAGGTGGGATCCTGTTCCATTTTAGAGAAGGCCCACTTCGCGAATGCTTCCCTCTGTGCGGTATCTGCTGGCAAAAGTTCATGGCACGATTGCAATTTGCATGGGTACAGCTGGAGGATTCGACGAAGAATATTGCGGACAGATGATGGTGGTAAGCCCAATCGTCTGGCAGCTTCACTAACACTGCTGGTCCTTGAAGCTGCTTCGGACGCAATCGCTTCCATTTCGACAGCAATGCATGGTGCACGTGCTTCTTTCAAGCATGGTCGTCCGGCTCGTGCTCGATCCTCCAACTTTCCAGTTTCCTCAAAACGTTTAACAAGCTTTAAGAGACCTGCAGCTGTTAAAGGGCCTTTTCCACTCTTCACATTTTTCTGAACTCGGAATTTACGCAAGGCAATGGTCGCTGATTCCTCGTTCATGTAAAATAACTTCACCAACAAAGCTTTATCCGGCGCACTGAGCATCCTTGTTCACATTCACTGTTTGTAATGGTGAAATGAATGTGGATTCATTGAGAGCAAAGGTTTTTATAGCCGTCTAATTTGCATAATTCCACCACAGACGCTTGTAACAGCGCCACCTATAGGATGATTTTCGAATTATTTGTTTTTCTAGCTTAAAAAAATCCAGTGACATACTAATGCTGATCCTGCAAACAGTTTTTTCGTTCATTTCTCCGAATTTTATGAATTTTTAAAGTTTTTACGGACTTTTTGCCCACCCGGTATTATATATATATATATATATTTATATATATATATATATATATATATATTATATATATATATATATTATATATATATATATATATTTATATATATATATATATATATATATATATATATATATATATTATATATATATATATTATATATATATATATTATATATATATATATATATTATATATATTTATATATATATATTACACATATATATATATATATATATATATATATATATATATATATATATTATTTCCGTGTAAATGTGTATATTTTTATTATGTCAGAAAGTATTTTGTTTTACTTCATTCTAGTAAATAATTTTTTTTTAAATTTTTTATTTTCGATATGCTCGCACCCCCCTTGTAGGTATATCGCGCCCCCCAGGGGGGCGCGCCCCACAGTTTGAGAAACACTGATTTAGGGGGTTCCTGAACAACGTCAGGGGATTCATGCAAAGCTTAAAAGGACATAGTACGATTCAATTGACAAAAATCGTTCAAAAAATCAAATCTAATTTTTCTAGCCAAAATGATTTTTATATACTTTTCTATAACCTCACAAAATTTAAAAACTATGCTTAAATACGCTGAATTATGATAGCTTTTACATTTCTTTTTATTCATATCCATATGACAAACCAAAACTTAAAACTTACTTGTCTCAGAAGGTAAAATATACAGATTGTCTTCATTTAAAATGCTAAGGCTTTTTTTCTATTGTGCCTGATGCTTTGATTATTTTTACCTATTGTTAAAAGTATATGGGAGAAAAGTTGGTATGCATTTTTGAATCAAAGCAATACTTATTTTAAAAAAAAATAATTAAAGTTAGGATTTGTAAATTTTTTTTAAGGAAATTTCAATAAGGATTCATAAAAAGAAGTATTGTACAAATACCAATCGTGTTATCGCAAAACCCATACCAACTTTTGTTATACCTAGTTGGACACACTTGTAAATCAAATTTCATTCGTGCACGTAAATATTTGTAGGTAGAGTAGCATTTTAAAATCACTTTACAAATTTTAAGTGTTTTCCTTTTAAAAAATTAAATGGCTAACCTTTTATGAAATTTTGTTTACAAAATCTGTTTTACATAGTATACACACATAGGAGGAAACCAAAAAAAATTTTGAAAATCCTTAAATTAAAATTTTTTGCTTAAATCATACCATGTCCCCTTAATATAATTTTTTTTTAAAAAATTGATATATTTTTACTTTTATGGAATTTTAAACAAATGGCAATAATTCACTAAGATATTCACGACTGAGTGTTGAGCCATTTTACGCTTGGACTATCTCAGATCCCTAACGCAGATAAATCCATTCTAATACAAGAGCAACTTATTGAAATATCCACCAATGAGGGACTGAAAACCAATGTTTAAACAAGAATACTACACATTCTGGTTACAAAAACAGATGCCAGTTTTAAAACCAGCATTATGGGTTATTCTACAGAAGTTGTTGATTACTTCACTGTCTTCCAATTTGGTAGAACGTGGATATAGTGCCGTAAAGGAAGCGCATCACAATAAAAAAAACTACTACCCGTGGGGATTTGTGGTTGCTACACATAAACATTAAGAGGACTTCGTACCCTTTGAGCAAATTTCTTTATTTACGTATTTAAAAATTATATTTTAGCATTTTATACAATGTTTCTATTCAAGAAAATGATACCAGATGAAAATTTTCATATATTATTCACACAATTTTAAAAATTTTAATTTATTGAAGAAAATTGGGAAAATTTTAAAATTTTACTCCTTTTGTAAAAATTAATTTTTTGACCTGAAATTTTTTTATAATATTCTTATGGATGCTCTAAACAACTTTAGGGATCGATTTTAGAATAACTTCATTCGTTTTCGAGAAAAAATAAAATGTTGATATACAGGCTAAAAATCAATGAAAAAGCTAACATGTCTTACATTTTTATTTTTAACAAAAAGTATTCAGTTTATAGAAAAACGGATCCCTAATTTTATTACATGCTTTATTTTTAACACGCAGGAAAAAAATGGAAGTGATTGGTAAATAATTGTCGAAGGAGTAGCATTTTGAATGCACTAAGGTTTCGATTGATTGATTGATTGAATATTAACGTCGCACTGTTCAGCTACACGAGGGCTTTTGGCGACGGACCATGTAATTTTTGAACCATGGTCAAGTGACGTGGACGACACCTGAGCTGGCACCCCCTCTCCTAACTACCACACCACACCAACGGGAGGGACGTTTCAGCTCTCGACAGATTTAACGTGCATCGCTGCCCTACACGGCGGGTCTTTAGTGGTACTGGGCTCGAACCTGTGACAAAGCAAGCCACACTAAGGTTTCGAAAAAAACACAAACTGAGAAAAACCAGTTTAAAGTTTGTAATTCTGAAAAAATAATAATTATTATAAGCTTAATTAAACTTAAAATACCACTTTAAGATATTAGTTATACGTTTTTCTTTAAAATAATTGCATTTTCATATTTTTTCAACCCACACATTTTTATAAATGATCAACTTTTAGAGAGTACTAATTGCACAAGAAAATTCAAAAAAACGTTAAAAAAATTTTTTTTGTCACTGCAGAAATTTTAGCTGTGTTTTCTTCTTATAATATTAAAGTATTACATTTGTATGAAAAATATATCAGGAGTAAGAACTGAAATTATAAAATTATTAATACAAAATGCCTTAATTTAAAAATTTTACATGCACACATTTCACAAGAAAGAAAAATTACATTATTGTATTGCCTCGGAAATATTCTGCTTTTAATACTACACATTCTTTTTTATAGTTATTATTTCTATTTATAAAATAGATTTTTTTATCATAACACATTTTTTAGCTTTTTTTTTCTAAAGGGTGTGTGGCTGAATTGCCTAATTTGTTTTCAAATGAAGTTTTATTCAACTTCTAACTTTCCGACATGCACAAGTGATATATCAATCGAAAGATAATAATGCAAAGAATAAGATTAAATGAAAATAAAAAAAAACGATAGGTTTGTGATTTTTAGGGTACCAAGTCCTCTTAAGACGGAAATAAATAAACTCATAGCATCTCATCAAGTTCCTTCAAGTCATTATTTTTTTTTATTTTATTTTAAACAAAACTTATTATTTCAATAAATATTTCTTCTACAAAATATTTTTTTTAAAGCTTGTAATTTTTATACTATGCATTTATGTAGCTTTTTCACTTGGGGGTCCTTGGGAAAGTTTGATTTTAAAAAGGGGTCTATGGACAAGTTTTGACTATAAAAAGGAGTCCATGGGTTAAAAGAAGTTTGGGAACCACTTATCTAAAGTGTCTGGTCCTGTTAGGTCTGAAATGTGTAGCTTTTTTTTTTCTGAAGTATATCTACTGTATGATAACTGCTATTTATGCAATCAAACTGTTTTTGTTTTATATTTTAAATATTGAGACTTATATATAAATGTTACATATTTTAATTAATTTACCTTACTTTAGAAGAACAATTGGTAATTATTTCCATTTTTATCTTTAACGCTTAAATGTTCTGATAATTTAAGGTATCGGACTACGTTCGGAATCCTGATTTTGCAAAAGCGTATAAATGGTATTTATGTTATTTAGTGTCACTTAGAATAGAAAATGTATATAAAATTGTCTTAAGTATATAATCACAATTAAAAATTATTTAAGTACAATATTTTGACAAAAAATGAACATAGAATGACCCATTTTCAAAATATTCTCCTTTTGTGAAAAAGGCTTCTATTATCACAATATTTTACCTGTATATAGCTCAGACCTCTCTACAGAGGCTCAACTTTAATTTTTGAAATATATAACTTAGAAGTGGGTTTATTCATATTTTACGACAGCAGAGGGGGCCATTTTAAGAAAAAAACGCCGATAATTATTTCAATTGCTGGTAACTCTGAAAATAATGTGAATTTTTCAAAAATCCTAGTTCAGACTCTCTGGATAAGTCTTTACTTTATGTGAGTGAAATATTATTATTTTGAAGCATTTTTATAAAAGGAAAAATATTTGAAAAAAAGATTATTCTTAATTTTTTGTCAAAATATTGTACTTAAATAATTTTTTTCAAATGTCCTGAAAACAATTTTATATACGTATTCTAATCTAAGTGGCACGAAATATCATGAAAATTATCCATCGATGCACTTTTTTAAATTCATGGTTCCGAACGTTGTCGGATACCTTAAATAAATGCCGCATCGGACAATGAGAAAAGTTTTAAATATTTCATCATTTAGTCAAAAACATAATTTTGAAGTTTTTTTCAGGAATCTGGGAACAAATTTAAATAAAATTCAAAACTGTAAAGGTTTGAGTTTTAAAAAAAGTATCTAATGAATAATATAATTAGAACTATAGCTGTTATTGATTTAAATCATTGCATTTTCCGATATTACTAAAAATGTTAATGCAACATTATAAACGAAAACTTAATTTTAACCAAAAGAAACCAAGGGAATTTCTTCCTGCATCAATTTTGACAAAATAAATTTCCTTGATGAAAGCTAATTAAAGCTTTTGCTCATTAACTTTTAATAATGTGAGAATAATAAGTATTTTCAAATCTAATTATGGTTATTTGAAAAAAGCCTTGTATTAATTTAAGACTTCATCTTAGTATTATTTTTAAAGTGCACAACTAAAACTAGCTTTCAAAATATCAACAGTCTGTATTTTTTTCTTTTGATATAAATAGGTGCAAAGTCAATTAAGATGACACTTAACAGAAATCGAATTACATATTTATAAAACATTCTCTAAAGTTACATATCGTAAATTAACACTTTAATTAATAGCTTGAAAAGAATATAGATAATTATATTAATCGCCTTTTTATTTCTTTAAAAATGTAAATCAAGGAAATATTGAAATACAATTTTTTTAAAAAAAAAGATGGCTAAGCTTCGAAAAGGAAGTTTACGTCTTATGATAAATAGATCAGCTTAAATTTTGGAAAAGATATTATATTAAATGAATACATCTTAAAGAAATTTAAGAAAATACTATTAACTAGAAATTATTAACACTTTTGCACTCTCTCTTTATGTAATAGCTTTTTATTGTTAATGCTATGTACATATTTTAATAGCTTGATTTCATTTTCCAATAATTTTATGTTTCTAGATACCAGTGATTCGATGCAAGGTTATTTTGTACTACAAATACATTTAATGTAATATTGTAATTTTAATATAACTGCAGCACTTATTAGAAAGTTATGAAAAAATTAAATGAATAATTATAAAATAATGAATAATCTTACTTTATTAATGCAAAAAATTCTTTTTAAATTGAATGTATGATTTTATTTAAAATTGATATTTATTTAAAAGTTTCACAGTTCGGCTTTGTTTGTTTCATTTTCAATTTAGGAACATTGGGTAAAAAATCGTTTATTCAAACTTTAAGCTTTTTGAAAAATAAATTTAAAAAACTTATCAGAATTGAGAGCTAAAAGAAACTAATCGGTATATTTTAAAAATAAATATAGAGAAAGGTTTCCTACCAAACCGACAAACTTCCAGGATGTGTAAGGGGTTTATTAATGACTCGGAATCACATAGGAATGTTGGGTCGCCAATGCCGTAATTGTGAGCTATGATGCAAAAAAGCAGAGAAAAAAAAAGTCGTCTGGCGGGTCTGACAGTAGGGCCGCATGGAATTCCTTACGTCAGTGCTTCTCAAACTTTCAATAATGGCGCCCCCCTTTTCAATCACAATTTTTATCGCGCCCCCCCTATACATAATAATTTACTGAATGCAATAATAATGCATTTTTACGATAAAGCAACAATATTTATTATAAACCGTACAAATTCATGACATAAGTATTAAATTTTGTATATGTTACTTTTAAGCAAAAAAAAGTTAAGTAATAGGATAATTACTAAGTGATTTTTCCTTTCTCTGATTTTTAAATTGGAACATATTACAAAATGTGGTGGTTGCTTAGAAAACAAAATATAGATATCAGCTAAGTATAGAAAATGAACTCAGAGGGTCAATTTCTTATCTTAAAACTCCTTTCAAAAACTTTGCTCTGTAAGACAAGCCCATGGAAGTAGCTAATAATTATTAAACTTGTTCTTAATTTAGTATTAATTAATTAGTCATAAAATACTCTGTGCACCACTCATACATTGAAAGCAGTGTTTCTCAAACTTTCAATACTGGCGACCCAATTTTCAATCATAATTTTTGTCTCGCCCCCTGTACAACAATAATGTATTTACTGCAATAAAAATGCACTTTGAGAGAGAGAGACGCAAAAGTTACAATACGATCTTAATTATAAACCGTACAAATTAATACGATAAGTATATTAAATTTTGTGTATATGTAACTTTTAAGTAATATATATTTTAAGAAAATTACTTAAAATATATATTACTTACTTATTATTATGTTATTTTCCTTTCTCTAATTTTTAAATTGGAACAGATCGCAAAATGATGTATTTAATTAAAGATTTATTTCCTTCAGCATTCATTTCTCAAAGTACAAGTGTCATTTGAAAAATAGTCTATTCAATGTCGCTCTCTATCATATCCATCACATCTGGCATTATAGGGTACGTTTGCGTGAGTCTGGGCAACCTATCGGACGTCTGCGCAAAACATGTAAAAATGCTTTTCCTCGTACAATTCCAGTCAGTTTTGGTCGACTCGATACTCCTATAGCTACCGAATCTAGCTTGAATATACATTTTTTTAATTTCCACGTTAATTGTAATTCACGGTAATTAAGTATTTACGGCAGTTGATTAAAACAATATTATACATACATTTTTAAGTCGTAAGCAAACATTCGACCATAATAAAGAATCAACAAGTACACAGACGAACGAGCATGGTTCCAAAATTAAAATCAGGCGATCTTCTCAAAAATACTTAAATTTTGGATTTACCACTACTCAACTAAATGATGGAAAAAAGCCCCAGCTCGATATGTGTTAAAACTTGCAAATCTGTAGAACAACATGTGAAAGTTGTTTTTAAAACATGTAAAATCATTTAGCTATGTTGGCAAATAATTTTAAAAAGTATTTTCTGGATGAGGGGACAGCTTGGTAACAAGTTACGAGAAATTAGGGATCTATTTCAGATACTCAGAAGGGCTCTCAACTTCCGAAGAAGAAATCTTCATAGATTTCACATCCATTGAAAAATTAAAGGCAATTTTGTAATAAATCGCTCTTTGAATTTGGGGTAGAGGTGGATGAGGAATTTTCTGTACTGAAAACAAAAGCACTTCGTATACTATTACCATTTTCAACATCCTACCTTTTTCAAACCGGATTTTCTGCAGTGGATGCCTTGAAGACAAAATATAGATCTCAGCTAAATATAGAAAAATAACTCTTTTAAGTGTCAATTCCTGATATTAAACCTTCCTTTGAAAAACTTTCCTCTACAAGACAAGTCCGTGGAAGTCCCTAATAATTATTAAACTTGTTCTTAATTTAGTAATAAGATTGATTGATTGAATATTAACGTCGCACTGTTCAGCTGCACGAGGGCTTTTGACGACGGACCATGTAATTTTGAACCATGGTCAAGTGATGTGGATGACACCTGAGCTGGCATAATGAATGCTTTTTTTCTGACGAATAATTTCTACTTCTTACGTGTCTTGTTCCTTTAGTTTTTAAAGAAGTCAGGACAATATCGTTACAGTTCGTAGTTTTATTCAATTTGATTTTGATTTTCTTCAACGAACTCAGTTTCTAATAGAAATATTTAAACATAAAACATGGAGCATTTAAAATAGTTACAGCATTCTGAGTGCTTACTTGTAAAGTGAACTATTGAATTACTTTAAGATATCATTTTTGAAAAAAAAAAATTGCTCTCATTGAGTCTTTGATATAAATCAAAGAAAAATAAATTAAATAAAAAAGTATTGAATGTGAATTTTCATCATGCTAAAAATAAATTACTCTGTTTCAATAGAACTGTTATTATATAAAACTTTTAGAACATATTATTATTATTTCTGAAGTTGTAAAGTTACTGTTTGTATTTGAATTGCATTAAAGAGCTTTTTCGAATTAAAATTCATAGTGTCTTAAGAATAGTCTTTCCACGGATATATTGAACGATTGATTGAATATTTACGTCGCACTGTTCAGCTACAAGAGGGCTTTTGTCTTTCCACGGAATATGTCCATGTATCAGAATTTATTAAGAGGACTGAAGACCATTACATCAACATCTTTATTTCCAAAAAAAAAATAATTCAGAGCAATTGGTCTATTTACCATTAACAATACAGCAAATATAATTAAAATGAATCGATATTATTAAAAGTATAATGCTTCAGTTTAAATGTTTTTGAACTCAACTAGAGAAAAGTATTTTTACGAAACTATTCGGTATTTGGACAGCAATTGTTCTCACTTTGGAATTCGATTTATAATATACTTTACTGTGTAGTTAATTAAAGTTAGTTCAGTTTACTTTTTTTATAAACGCAAAATAATTATTAACTTCGTGAAGATAAATCATTTTATTTGAAACTCACACTATATAAAATGAATCTAAGAACGGGAACAGATATTGCAATGGCGGACATTGCAATAATACACACAACAATTGGGCCAGATATATATAATAAAAAAGCTTTAGTTATGTTCTACAAAGATTATTAAAAAAGCATTCTTTGGTAGGCATACAATTAGTATTCATTTCATTACTTGAATCAAACCATAATGGTGGATGGTTGAAAGATGTATAACTGCATTGTATCCATTCTGCAGATTTGTAATAACTTACATCATGAGTAGGCAACAATTATTAAGTTAAATACAACAGACTATTGGTTCGTCAACTGTGGCCGTCGGAACACAGAGGGTCCACATAACATTTCTAGGGGTCATGTAACGTTAACATTTCCCTCTTTTGCAGACTTTGAAAGGTCTCGTGAAAAACTGAAAGACGTGCCATACTACACCGAATTTCTAAATTGTCCCCGGTGAAAAACTTTACTAGAACATGCATTTCAATCAAGAATATTGTCAGGAAGGTTTGTGCAAAATCTTGGGGCTGTACGATGTTAGGCTGATATATAAAGGGATGGCTGCGGCGATGGAAAGGTTAAGAACCACGCCGGCAGACGATAATTATGGGCCTTTAATAGAGCAGCGAAATATAAATGGATATTATCCATTGATTTGTAACGAATCAACAGATCCTCTCGAAAGGATATTCTTATTCCTTAGTATTATTCTAAATAATCATTCGTTCGACTCTCGGTAAATTCCGAGTCTCGGTAAATTCCGAGTCTAATTCTGCTGGTTGTCGTCAAATGTCGGAAATGTGTGAAAGCATGTTTTTATTCGCGTCGCTCGCCTTTTGAAATGATTAATAGAATATAACTCTAACAGTTTTTGATGCGAATGTTCCTTTTAAAAACAGGGTTTAGTAAATAGGCCTTTTCTACGATTCGTGTAAGATCCATTCGATGCCATTTTGGGTCACGCTGGAGATGTGTTTTGATTTGGTTGATACACATACAAAAGAAGGTCTAAGGTAACGAGATTCTTTTCAAAATTCTGAAATTTAAGCTTGTCGAGTTATGTAAAATTGTTTTAAAAAAGGTTCAACTTTTCTTTATATATATATATATATATATATATATATTTACAATTTTAATAAAGAAATTACTTCTGTGAAAAACTATCCCTTCATTTTGGGTTTCTTAAGATGTTCATTAATTACGAATCGTTATTACAGGAATGTCTGAGGTTTTGAATAACATCTTTCTATAATAATCATTGAAGTTTAATGAACAGTAATTAATTGATCTTTCTTGCAGTAAAAAATCTGTTTTCAAAACCTTCCTTAAAAAAATAGAGATTTTCTTAGATTCACTCTTGATGCTAAATTATTTACATGTGTTCTCACGCATTACATGTATTAATGATGTTTGAATGCGAAATCGATGTACATCAGACTTACTTTGCTGATTAACACATTTATCTTTATTTTTAAATAAAGCTTTGAACTTGTATGCAATACTTTTAGCTAATGCCTTCAAAGATCCATTGTACAGGAGAGTTTTTGCATGTTAAATCAGTTAAGGTATAAACTCTTCTCGTTGGCGTGGTGTGATATTTCGGAGTGTGGGGTAGTAGCTATATGTCATGTTGACCTAAACAGCTCCCTGAGAAAGCTCTTCACCGAGGGAAGTTGCTTGTAGTCGAAATTCAGGAGACTTTCACTGGACGTGGTCAAAGAATTTCAAAGCGTTTGAAATTCATTGTTGATTGTCTCTGTTGTCTCGGCAAACTCGACCGTTACCAGTTGTTTTGGAGGCAACCGTTTAAGGTATGCGACTACGTTCGGAACCGTGATTTTAAAAAAGCGTATAAATGGATAATTTTCATGATATTTAGTGTCATTAAGATTAGAACACATGCATAAAATGGTTTTAAGAACATTATCACAAAATAACTTATTTAAATACAATATTTTGGATAAATTTTAACTTAAAATAATTTTTTTTAAAACGTTCTCCTTTATAAAAAAATGCTTCTAAAATTATAATATTTTGCTTACATAAAGTAACGGTTTCTCCAAAGAGTCTGAACTAGAATTTTTTTAAAAATTCACGTTATTTTCAGAGTTATTACCAATTGAAAATATATATATATATATATATATATATATATATATATTATCGACTTATTTTTTTAAAATTTTTCCCCGTTTTTGTAGTAAAATATGGATAAATACACTTCTAAGTTGTATTTTTCAAAAATTAGCCTCTGTATAGAGGTTTGAGCTATATACAGGTAAAGTATTATTATAAAAGAAACATTTTTCATATAAGGAGATTGTTTTGAAAATTGTTCATTCATTGTTAATTTTTGTCAAATATACTTAAATAATTTCTTATTGTAATAATATTCTTAAAACAAATTTATATACGTTTTCTAATCTAAGTGACACTAAATATAATAAATATTATTCATTTATACGCTTTTGCAACATATGCCCGTTAAATATGTCGAGAACTCAAACGTCCTCCTGTGAGTGCGGTAGTATGGAGAGGGAAGTGCCAGCTCAGATTTCATTCTCGTCTCTTGATCAAGGTTCAAAATTATGAGGTCCTTCGAAAAGGCCGTCGAGTATATAGCGAAAAAGTGCGATGTTAATATTCACACATTCACACTCTCTCTTTATTTTGTGTGTCATTTTTATTTATTTATTTTTGACGATTTTTTTTAAAAAAAATTGATATTTTACTCAAATTAAGTATACAGAAATTTTATTTTCTTATTTCTGTGCAATAGTTTATTTATGTGGCTAAAATAAGCAGATAAACAAATATTGTTATATTTGTTTTACATTATTTACCTTTTTATAGCTTGTTTACTAGGAATATTTTGGTTTAAAATATTTGTAAAAATTCTTCGCCGTTTTGAAATATAATAGGTTGCTAATTATCTGTATATATATCGTTTTTATTTCAAAAACAATGAAAATGATTCATGATGCAAATAATTTCACGGGAAAATGGTTATGACGAGCCTCCACATTCACTAAAATCTGTAAAATAAATTAGAAACTCCTCGAAAGAAGGTCGCATTTAAAGTTTGAAAGTCCAACTATGAGTAGATTGGTTAAAATTACATATACCATATATATCTCCAATCATCACTTCCAATACAACAGAGCAATAAAATTTAATTAATGCTGAAAAAAAGGCGGCACAATAAAAAATAAAAGTCAGTTTATGACAATATTGGTTAAAATAATTGTGCCGTATGTCCAATGAGAAGTTTGATTTAAATCTAAAAAATAAACTCGCAAAATCGTCTAAGAGAAGGCGGTACTTTAAAAATAAAAGGCCGAAAAAATTACTACATTGTTTAAACTTTAGAATATGCCGTCCAATCAGCGCTTCCATTAGAATCGGAGGAATTAAATTTAAGCAAAGAAGGCGGTACTTTAAAAATAAAACCAATCTACGATTCTATTAAGGTGATTTACTTCCAATCAATACTTTATTGCACAATTTAAGCTATAAAATAATTAAATCCCATACAGAAGGTGGGACTTTTAAAGTAAAGGACTAACTATTTGATTAGTTAATTTTTTTTTTAGTTATGGACTACTTCTCCAATTAGCTCGGTCATCAGAATCAGAGCAATAAAATTCAATCAAGTAAACAAGGCGGCACTTTAAAAATAAAAGTCAATACATGATATTGAATAAAATATTTGTGAACTGCCACCCACCAACGCTTTGTTGAGGTAAATAAAATTAAAAAAAATATTATGATGAATATATGTTATTTTAAATAGAAAGTTGATATTTGTATATATACATTCAAATAATTGTGACCAGTGCCCACACACACGGGAATTTTTCAAGGGGGCTGGGGATCCAGGGTCAAAAGCCCACCTTTCTCGTATCATATGCTTCAATACCCTCCCGAACATATTCTTATGATTTCTTCAATTTTCGAGAGCAAAAAAACAGTAAAACATTAATTATTGTATAAATAATTAGCATTAATTAAAAATTAATTATTAATAACAAATACTTGCTTAATTTGTTGCGTACTATATACATAGAATTATAATCCATTTGAAATAAAATCAACGGTTATGGGGAGGAGGGGTCCGAACCTGCCTCCCCCCCTTGTGCACAAAACATAAGGGAAAAACGTCATCAAATGTAAAAGAAAAAATGCTGTTTCCCCGAGACAATGTTTCATGCCACAAGTCTAAGAAAATAATGTTTGAATTGTGAATGAATTACGCTTCGAAAAACTTCCTCACCCACCATAGATTGCAGATCTCGCCTCCAGTGACCACTGACTATTTGCAGACCATAAAAGAGTGTTCTAAAAAAAGGTTTGGTTCTCAAATGAAGAAGCCTATTTTGTTAACAAAAACAAATCGTTCTGTAAAAGAGGTATTCAATAATTAAAAGATCGCTAGGCTGAATGTATCACTCTTGAAGGGGAGTAACTTGATAAATGAAATTCAATTTTGCCTTAAAGTTGTTTTTTATTAGCTATTTTTTTAGTTTATTTATTATTTAAATTTTTAAATCTGGTTTTAATATAATTTACTCATTAATAACATTAATTTGGGATCCAAGTGTCCATATCCATGCATTTTATTTAGTAGCTAGGAATGTGTTTGCATTTTTGCACACAAAATGTAAAAGCCTAAGCTATTGAGATTTTTCGAAGTCGCATTACATTTTCTGAGTTTGATATGTTTTTTTTATTTTTATTTTTTTTTGCAGCCACTTATGTTGAGAAATATTTTTCACTTTAATGCATTGTTCCTAATAGCCTTAAAATGCTTATAGCTGTGTAAGAAATCCTGCGTATTTTGTATGAATTTGCAATCTTAAATTTAGGAGCTGGCCTTCCTTAAATTTAGAATTCAACTTCGATTCAGATTACATGTCGCGCGATACTTTAGTTGTTTCCTCTACTTTATTATAGATATTTTATTCCACAAATGCAAAAAAGACGCATTTTCTATTAGAAAACTAATTAGTTTAGCAAGACTAGTATAAAACTATTTCATGGAATCCGGTATAGTAAACAATAGAATATTCCCAATCTAGTTAATATTATTTTATTTCATCATAATAAATATTAAAAAGTGTTGCAAAATAAAGTAATTTTGCATACACTTTTGTAATCTTTCCTATTTTTATTGAGATCTGTGGAAGCCCTGGACATGGTTTTTGGAAACCTAGGACTCCCCAGGGAACACAGTTGGAAGATGACTGAAACCTTAAGTAATACTCCATCTAATCTTGAAGCAACGTTATTATTACATGGTGCCTCTCACGTAAAAACTGAGTCACTGCGGAATTTGAAAGTAGTGGGCCATCACACAGCTGAAAAGTTGGCTTCTTTTTGCGGATAACCGTGTTCCTATGCACGCGTTCAACCTTAAACTATTGCGAGGTTTTGTCTAAGGTCATCCCACCGACAACTTTGACACCATGAGAACCCCCTACTCTCCGAAGGAGCGGGATGAAAAGTGAGGATAAAAAAATCGACAGCTACGATCCCGAGATCCTTGAGAGGACAGAAAGAAGTCCGTTGCAAACCTTCAAACTGGACAGATGTAATCTTCTCCCTCACAGAATTTCGACTATATTGAACTAACCAACCTTTAAATAACTTCAAACCATGTACTGTAATTAATAGCTGTGACGCATAAATAAACAAATTATTTAAATTATTAAACAACACGCTACCGTTATTTTTCTGACACGTCATAGCAGCTTCGATAATTCCAGTTTTTTCCCTCCGACCCGCGAAACATTTTCTATATTCCAGAAAAGGGTTTTCGCATCTGTTTTTTTAAAGGCAACTAACCTTTACCGAATGTATACTATTCCAGTCCTTTTGGAAGAACACAAACATTTTTCTCTCCCTTATACATCTGGAATTGAACATTTAAAGGAGATTTTTTCCATCTTTTTCCCCATTTTTTCGGTAAGCCTGCATTTGTTCGGGCAAATCAATCCAAAATGTGTAAAATGGCTCCCAAAGTGAAAATACCGGTATCCCGAAAACTTGTTTAACAAGATAGAATGTTTTGTTGGAGGAATTTATTCTGTTATCGGCTAAGACTTATCTATGAGAGAAGAACGTAGGGATATGGTTCACCCAGAGGAAAATAGATCCGCCCAATCACAAAACTGAAATTGAGTATAAATTCTATCAGTTGCTATATATATATATATATATATATATATATATATATATATATATATATCAGTAATGTAGAATTTGAGCGGATCTCTGGGCTGCAGCATGTAAAATAAAATTGCTTAGAATCTATATAAATCATTCAGAAGACACTCATTTTTAATGTTTTTTTTTTTAAAATTATTTAATCTCTAGTTTTTGGGAAAAATAAGCTTAAAATTCATTTTAGAAAGAAACACATTTAAATGACTCTATGTATAGTCACTCAGCCTTCTTCAGTTTCTAATAGACAGTTTAATAAGATCATAATAATGTAAATTGATTCTATGTTTTATGAACGTGATATAATGGAAACAATGGAATATCAGAACGGTCTAGCAAGGGCATATTTATTTAATGTAGTCATTTTATATATTTAAATAAATAAATCTGAAATAAATAACAAATTTTTCCTTTGGCAAAAAAGTTTTCTTTAAATTCAATACAATGCAAGAATATTTTCAATATATGCTCAGAGATGAAACATTTGCAATGTATAAATCAGACATTTTTAATGTTTAAACTTATTTATCTTTGGATGTACCGATAATTGTTACTCACTGTTAGATAAATGTCTTTAATTCCATAGTTCAAATAATATTAAATGAAAAGTTATTATATATGAATAATGCAAGCTATATTTGTAGTTCGTTATTTAGAATATAAGTCAAATTACCCAAACCATTCTTGAATACAAAAAGAAAAAAACTACCTTATACAATTTACCATCTAAAATAAAAATTATTTTTTGAACCTATTAATATCCCAAAGGATATCTCTAATACATTTAAAATAATTTTAGTTTTCATGAAAAAAGTTTCTTTTTAAGAATTTGTGTAAAAGAAAATAAACCAAAATGAAATTTTTGGTGCGTTTCTCTAATTTTGGAAATTAAGCGATAAATATTACATTAATTACATTTAGAGTGCGTTATTTTCCTACTTCATTAAATAAAATAAAAAGTAATGGGATGTCCCAGTAAAATTTAAAACGAATTCCTCGAAAAGCAAGTTCTAAGATATTTCTCAAACACAGAATTTGAAAACTTCCTAAATAATAATGATCCATTGTTCTTATTTAAGTGTTAACTGTAAAAATTAGTAAATGAGCATGTTTATTTAATTTCTTTTTTTTTTAAATTCTCTTAATCAGGAAGATGACAAAAATTAAAACCGTAATTTTTCTAACGACTTTACATTTTTTAAAAACGTTTTCAAAAATTAGAAAAGAAAAGTATGATACAATTTTTCAATAAAAACCGTAACAAAATGATCCATAATAAATATACCAGAAAGAAGGAATATTTTCAGAGCAAAACCTAATACATTAAAGTATATTCTGACAAAAAAAAAAAAAATTGTATAAATTTTTAATACAAAAATCCATTCTAAATTTCCAAGAAATCCTAATGGTTTACATTTAAAATAGATTATTTAAAGACGAAAAAAAATTGTATTTGTGAAATATGTCGGCATAAGAAAGCATTTGGTAGTCTACATATTCAAATCTCTTATTTAAATTTTTACGTTTATTTTTAGTTAGGTTTTAGATGCAATTTACTATTATATTTAATTTCGTTTATATAACAGGAAAGGAATTTATTATTATATATATTTCAATTCAAATGCATACAAGTAAAATATAGCGAAAATTATATATCCTTTCACGTTCAAAAAATTTCGGAAAAATAATTAAAATTATTAATGAAAAATATCCTAATTTGTCATTTCAAGTGGAATTTAACCACATCGCCCCAAAAAGCATCATTTTTAATTTACAAATCATTTTAAAAATTCTCTTGTAAAACACAGACAAATTTCAAGTATTGCATCGAAATTCAAGGAAAAAACGAACGTGTGACTAAAATGTTTCATTAAAAGACTTTCGAGAAATTTTCCTTCCATTAAAGCAATAAAACTTATTTTTTCAAAACTAATACATTCATGTGCTAAAATGCATTATGGTATACATGAGAATACAATACTCTGAAAATAAATTCCATCAAAAGAATAAGTCTAAACTTCTAGATTTAAGTCCATGATTGTACTTCTATCAAAAAAAATATCTAAAAATTATAATCAGTCTGTCGGAATTTCCACATATCTGCTTAAAACTTCTTTAACTGATGATTTATGGTTAAAGACCATCTAAAAAATTTTTAAAAATAAAAACATTCTGAATTTTAGACACAGCTTACATTATAGTATAAATTTCTACCTATAAAGGTAGCTAGATCTGAAGATACAAAAATAAAGCTTTGCAGTTGACATGAATACACTCGGATGTTGTCACCATTGTGAGAGAAAATGTTATTGTATATACCTCACAAACATGAGGCTTTATATTTGGTATGAATGCGCAAATGCCTTTTTAAAGTACTACTTTGGGAGAAAGCTTTGTTGCATATTTCCCAACTGTGAGGCTTTTCTTGGTATGAATACGTAGATGTTTTCTTAAACTGCTACTATCAGAAAAACGCTTGTTGCATAGTTCACAAATGTGAGATTTTTTCTTGGTATGGATAAGAAGATGTCTTCTTAAAAGAGAAGCTCGAGAGAAAGCCTTGCTGCAAATTTGGCAAGTTTGGGTCTTTTCATTGGAATGATTAATTAGATGTGTTTTTAAATCACAATTGTATGAGAATGTCAGCTTACATATTTCACAAATAAAAGGTTTTTCTGTTAGTATGAAGGAGCAAATGAGCTCTCAAATCAACATCTTGAGTAAGAGTCACGTGACATATGTTAGAAATATGAGGCTTTTCATCGGAATGAATATCCACGAGTTGATTCAACATGTCATTTCGAGGAAGGGCCATGTTTCTAATTTTAAGATGAAAGCTTCCCCTGTTGTTCTATCCGGTTAATACTTATTTAACATAAAGCGAAAAACCAAATGACAGATGACATCGCTTTATATGTGTATAACAGTTTAAGAAATATTTTCGTGTTAATTCGCTTCTTTTAAACGCAGTACTGAAATTGAAACACCAGAGTTTTTACTTTATTTTAAAACTAAAGCCTAAAAGTGAAATCCTGCGGAATATTACAGCTTTCAAAGTATTAAAGGTTTTTCGTACCTTTTTTCCCTCTACACTTTTCTCAAAAAAGTGGATTTTTTTAATGGCACGTGCGTAAAAGCACAATCAAAATCTGAAGTATGTTTACTTAGTATAGAAAATTATACACCCTTGAATTTGTTTTGATTTTAAAAAGTGTCACCCTTGAAACAACACGAGGGCTTTCCTCACTGTATTTCGTTATTTCAATACGTATTCGTTACTACGATGACATCTCTGAGTCAGCACCCTTCTTCCTACGCCACGCCACTGGCAGGAGTTTCAGTTACGACACATTTCACGTGCATCAGCCCCTCTGCATCGCGAGTTCTCAGTGGTACTCTACACTATATTGAGGCTTGTTGAGAGAGAGAGAGAGAGCATATATATATATATATATATATATATATATATATATATATATATATATATATATATATATATATAAGTATCTGTAGACACTAATATTGTTTACAGACACCAATCATTCCTGATCAAAAATAAATCCAATTGGGTAATGTAATATTTTTCACTTTACGTACTTTTTTTTCTCAAAAAACTCTTATTATATAATCCTCAAATTTTTAATGAGCATATTTCAAACATGTTTACACATTTTAATGGAGAGTATTAGATACATCAAGCAATTTTTTTTTTTTAGTTACGGCTTTCTTAAACTAAATTTTAGTGAAAAATATTGGACATCTTTTTTAAAAATTCATATAATTACTTTTAATTTTAAACAAAAACACCTTCGTCAGAGTTTTACCGATGGTACGCATAACATGCTTTTCAAGTTTTATCCATTAGAAGTAAGCAGTTTCGAGAAAAGGTACATAAATTTATTAAATTTAACCTGTGCCTCTGATCGGGTGCTGGACATTATTAAATTTTTTTATTGGATAACTATATCTTATTTTTTTCTAATTTTTAAAACATGTTAAGTCGTTAGAAGAGTTATTCTATTTTTTTTTCGGGGGGACATTTTCTTGATTGAAACAATTTTTAAAAAAAAGGGCATAAAGAAACATGTTGATTTACTATTTTTACAGATAAAATTTAAATAACAGCATGGCTCATCATTATATATTTAGGAATTTTTCAAATACTGTGTTTGTGGAAAATGTTTTAGAATTTGCTCTTTCAATGAATATATTTTAAAAAAGAAATTTAGATATAGCTAATGGATGCATTATTCTTTTTTAGGTAAAAGGGAGCATTCCAATTATTTTTCTTCCATGAAATGAAGTAAGGAAAATATGACATAATAAATGAAATTGATTTAATATTTATCATTTAAATTCTAAAATAGAAAAACGCTCCAAAAATTTCACTTTTATTTATTTTCTTCCCACAAATTCTTAGAAAATGTTTTTTCATAAAAACAAAAAATAATTTATCTATATTTAGAAATATGCTTTGTGTTGTTAAAATGTTCAAAAAATAAATTTGTATATATGATAGAAAATATTATTAGGATGTTTTTTTTTCGAGTCCAATAATTGTTTGGGTAATTTTACATATATTCTCAATAACGAATAGGAATTACTGTAGCCTTATTACTAAACTGATGTTTGTTAAAAAATGCAACCCCATGAAGGAAATATCAGAATTTAATGAAATTTAATACACAAACGCCTTGTATTAATACAAATAAAAGACGAAATTTTCAAAGTAAAAATCAATATTAAATGTCCAAAAATAGTATTTCGTGTAGCCACCACGCGCTGCAATAAGTTTTGTGATACGACGTGGTATATGTATGGCACCCTTGCACGCAATCGACGGTGCAGCCCGATATTAGTACAAATGTAGTAGTAGACCAAAAAAAAAAACGTGCGGCCAACTGCCTGAAAGAAGCTGTACGATCAGTCATTGCCATGCAGAGCAGGTGTCGATCGTCACACGCAGACGTTACCTTTTGTTGACCACTGCCAGTTTACCGAGTTTTTCGGTGCTCGTTGGTCCGCTGCTTCCGAAGTCGCATCATTGTAGAACTGTTCCGCTTCAAACGAGCTTATATTGCGCGACGGGAAAATCCTTTTTCTCGAAGCCCGATCATCATCCCCATTCAAACTCCGTAACATGTTGGAATTTCTCCTTATTTCGTCGTGGAGACATACTTAGGTCTCATTAAACTTTCGCCACTAAGAAATCAGCATTAACTATTTTCAACATCCCGCTACATCTCTATATTTATACGCTTTCGGCATCTATTCGGATGGGCATGAGCGTTGGCTCAGAAACTTTAGTATTTTACGTAACATGCGATTTTCCTTTTTATTTTTCTATTTTCCTTTCTATATAGGATGTTGGATTAGTTTTCCTTTTTTGTTGTTTGTTACTATTTATTCATTAATTTAATTTAATTCTTCCAATAACATAGTATAGTAAAAGAAATCACATTCTCATAAATTAGGCCAAACCAGGAGGTATTTGAACCCACGGTCTTTGTATTTGAAATCCAACGCACTATCCATCGCGCTACTGAGACATAACGAACAATTTTCTTTATTATATATGCTGTTGGACTATTATTTCTGTTTGTTACTATTTAATAATTTTTTAGTTTAAATAATGAATCAATATTTGAAATAAAAAATTAAAATCAAGTGTCATCCACTACAAGATTTAAAAATTGTATTTGAACTTGAATGATAAATAAAAAGTATTTTATTAACGATTAAAAATTTCAACAACGTATATATATATATATATATATATATATATATATTATATATGTGGGAGACAACGAGGGGTCCAAGTTATTTGTCTTTCTCCAGATTTATTTAAACTTAACAAAAATTAATTAAAAAAAAGTTAACTATTCTACAATTGGATTTCCATGATGTGACGACGGGAACGCCTGCTCGCGCACTTCCGTCTTTCTCCGTTCTTTTCTCAATAGTCAAAGTTTTGGTTTCAGTTTGGATTAGCTGCGCCTGCGCGCGAAGACTGCGTGCTTTTCTAGAGATTCAATTGGATGACGACTCCACAACCGATTCCACAACGGCCAGCCTGACCATACTCTGTCCTCAGTGGTACTTATTCCTTTTTTTTTTCATGGACACCAGAGGAGAATCAGAAACATACAAAAAAGACGGAACAGACAAGGACTTTACAACAGATACACAAAGATTTAACATAGCATAATTTTGCTGAACTAGACAGTTTCTCCCCACATCTTCATGTGGTCTGCTGCTGTGGATGTAGTATTGGCTCAATATCATTCAACGATATTGGAGGTTCTGGAAGAACAGAGAGAACAATTTCCCATCATGTGAAGGCACCTCTTCGACATCCGGAAGGTTCTACAGGGAAACATTGTGTTTCACAGGCATGGCATGATTCTGAGATGACGATAGTACGGTAGGAAAACCCCAGAGTTGGTAACCACAACGGTGTTGTAGGTTTCTAAAACAGAGGACGACGTGTACGTTACCGACGGAGAGTTAAGCTCTTCTTTGGTTGAAAGCATCGATATTTTCCTCTCTAGAGTTCTGGACGTCTGTTCAAAACGATCGCTCTTTTTCTTCCGTTTCCACTTCCAGGGCTTGAAGAGCCTCCGGAGTATCGCGAACCGACTATGTTTACTCTCCATAGGTGAAGGGGTGGGCGACCGGGAGTTGGAGCCCTCGGAACTCGTTTTCATGGCATCATTGACTTTCATACACAATACTACAGATGAACAATAATCAAAGCAACTTTCTCTTATAATAATCATTTTTAACTTAGTACTCTTAATTTTATTAGGTTTATAATTCTTAATTAGAGAACTCAAATCATTTCTAATATTAAAGTTTTTAACATGTGACAAATCATAACAAGAGTTTTCTATCACATTTGCAACATAAAAAATAGAATTAGAATAAGCACCTAAAGAGGATTCACTTTCATTCAATAAAACATCGCTCTTTGCGTGGCTTAGTTTCTTTATTTCAGTATATACACTGGGATGTATAATAAATTCTTCGGTCAAGGTCGGTGATATTGCCGTTTGAACACTTAAACTGGGAGAGTGCTGAGTAAGAGAAATATTTATGGGTGTAAATTCTACCATACGCCTTTCGTTAAAACACGAGCTTAATGTTATCCTTCCTTCGGAAGGTTTGTTCACTCTAATTAGTGAGGAATTTAAAACTGGGATCTGGCAACCTGAATCAATCAAGGCTGTTACGGGCTGCTTTTCTACAAAAATATTTACGTATTGGAGCTGTTGTGCGAACTCATCGCTTTTTTGTTTTTCGCTCTTGACTTTCAAACTATTCGCGTTTTTCTATTATGGATGTGGCCGTTAGATTCTTTAGGCTTAAAACGCTTCTCACAATCTCTTGCGTAATGAGATGAATCACAGCATATATAGCAATTTTTATTTTGTCTCAAGATATTGGGGATAGTTATCTTTAATCTTTGGTTTAAAGTTTCGTGGTCTGTTTTTAAAGGGGTCTTCGGTATATCCACAAGCAATAAGAGTTTCCTTATGTGATCCGCTTCTAGATGAAATATAAATATCGCACTCTTTAGCTAAATCAATAGGTCTAAACCAATTTTCCGCTACTCGAATGCCAATATGAGTTGCGGTTTCCTTATTTAAAAATTCAAATAATTTATCTGAAATTAAAAGATCATATAGAGATTCAAAGGAATTAACTTTTCTTAACGAACAATAATATTGGAAGTTTGCCGTCAATCTTGCAGCAAATTGGATGTATGTCTCACCTGATGATTTTACAGCATTTTTAAATGAGTGTAAACACTCGCGAGGGGTTACATGGAATTCTCTGAGTACTATAGATTTTAGTTTTTCATAGTCATTTAATTCCTCCTTTTTAATATACAATAAGACATTATGAGCTTTTTCGTCCAGAAGATTTATTAAAATTTCAGATTTATATTCGTCATTTATTTTCTTGGTTAAAAATGCGCGTTCTAATGATTGGAAGAACAGATTAAAATTTTCAGATCTGGTGGGAGCAGGAAGAGATAAAGTTTTAATGCTTTTGATCATATTTTCTATGTTTGTTTCGAACTGTTTCTCTTCGACTTTAGCTGCAGGATTTAAACTTAATGCTTTATTTTTAGCCGTTTGAAGTTCGACTTCTTTTTCTAACTGTGCTAACTGTAGTTTTGCGAGCTCAAATTTTCTGTTTTTCTAAAGTTGGCTCTCTTTCGTTTCGCGTTACCCTCTCATCTATACAGTTTTTAATTAAAGTTTTAACGAAATCTGCATCACTCTCAAATGTACTACTCTTCTCAATTTTAGTCTTTAGTTTAGCTATTGTGTCCGTACTCTCCACAGTACCGTCTAGATCCTCAACAACTCTTATGAGATCCTCTTTAAGAGTGTTTTTATACATTTTAGAAAAAATATGGAAAGATCCTACCTTTTTTTTCCCTAGCTCCCTTGTTGCTCGCACGTACGATGTATCCAATAATTGAAGAAATACACTGATTCTCTTCCACGCTGAAGAACACAGATCCCACAACCTCTTCGCAGGTTATATCGTTAGACGAAAAATAGTTCTTGAACAGATAAATCAATAGTTCCGGCCTCTACACAGGCAGAATATTCACGCTGGGTTCGAATGACAAATTCAACCTCTACACAGGTTATATTGTTAGACGAAAAATAATTCTTGAAATTATTAAAATGACACCTCTTCGCAGGTGTTAAATCAATAGTTCCGGCCTCTACACATGCGGAATATTCAGGGTTCGAATGAAAAATTCAACCTCTACACAGGTTGAGCCAAGTTTCCAAAAAATGGCGGCGCGTCTCCTCCACGGACGCTTCTTTAGTTCACGCGTTCCAAACTTTGATCAAAATCCCTTCCGAGCCCCCATAATTTGTGGGAGACAACAAGGGGTTCAAGACATTTGTCTTTCTCCAGATTTATTTAAACTTAACAAAAATTAATTAAAAAAAGGTAGCTATTCTACAATTGGATTTCCATGATGTGACGACGGGAACGCCTGCTCGCGCACCTCCGTCTTTCTCCGTTCTTTTCTCAATAGTCAAAGTTTTAGTTTCAGTTTGGATTAGCTGCGCCTGCGCGCGAAGACTGCGTGCTTTGCTAGAGATTCAATTGGATGACGACTCCACAACCGATTCCACACACACACACACACACATATATATATATATATATATATATATATGTATTATTAACTTATTGACATTTTTTATTACTGATATTTTATCTAATTATACAATTATTAAATAGATGGCGCCACATGTTTGATAAATTAATAATGTTATTTAAATGTTTCTAGGATTCATTTATTTATTTAATATTTCTATCAATATATATTTATGATTTTTTAAAAGTACATATATATCTAAACTTTATACTATTCTATCATAATTCAAACTTTATGCGGAACGGTTATCCCTCTCTTGCATTTGGCGGCAAACATAACCAGTTGTTACTCTCCCAAAGTAAGTCTTACTATCTACATTTTGCATCGAATTTAAATCTATACTGTGTATACTAGTAGGCTATAATTTTATAATTATATTTTATTAATTTAGTGATTGATTTTATTTATAATATTTAAATTTCCCCTAATCTTATTCTTTCCATTCATCTTGATATGTAGTATGACAAACTGCAGGTGAAGTTTGGCTAGCCCTAAAACTTGTTAACACCTGCAATTCTGGTTCCTAAGCTAGGAGTTTGTTATTGTACTGTGTGCGTTCTGTTCCTATTTCTTCCTATTTAGTATAGTTATCTTAGGTTCTATAGCTATCTGTGTATTTATATATTTTGAATTACATATTTATATATATGTTACCGGCAAAGTATTAAATGCCCACATTTTATAGAATGCCTGACGTTTTTAGGCAAAGTATGAAATATGAGAATTATTTCATACTTTGCTAGGCATTGTATAGAATGACTAGGCATTCTATAGAATGACCAAAGCTGTTTAGGCAAATTATGAAATAAGGTCAAGATAAAGCTATTATATCAATGACCTACATTTCTAAAAAATACAAATGTTATTCTGACAAAATAATGAGCTTTTACAAAATTATTCAAAATACGTAAAGTTAAAAGAAAGTTGTAACAAAAACAAAATTTATGTCTTTCTTATAGGAAAAACAAAATTTTCAAGTAAAAAATTAACCTACTTATTGCAACATGGTAGGCTTGAATGTCATTTTGTATTACATTTCATTACAATTTTCATGAAAAGACCATTCTTATTTTGGTACTTTGACGAATCCTTCGTCACTTCGATTGGAATGATCAATTGCAACTGACAGAAGAGGAATTTCATGCTTAGGAATATCTTTAATTCTAAGCAAGTTCTTAGGGCACAAAGAAAATTCTTGCTTTAAAAGTACTTCAAAAGCTTTAAGTCGATAGAAAACATTTTATTTCCCACTCGTTACAAGTGCCAACATATTGGCATTCAGAAAAATATCACAAATTTCACAAGAATGCTTTTTTTAAAATTGTTTTTTTGGTTTTTTCTGGCCAGGTACACAAAGGTGGATGTACTGTTCAATATCATAACGTATAACATTTTTGTATTTGGTAAAATTTCTTTCAGAATTCTATCATGTCCTCCGTTTCCAATGGTCAAATGCTCTGCATGAAGTACGTAAAATAACTCAGATTCTGCTACGTAATACTGTGTGTATAGAAGTGCTTCCCAACCTTTTTATCTCCATGGACTGGTTGTAAGTTTGGTTAAGTAATTTAATTGTATTTAAACATGCCTTCAGAACAAAATTCGGTTACTAGAAAAAATAAATATAAAGTGATTTTACTTAAAATATAAAGAGATTTCCATGGAAAGTCAAACAAACATTAGGGAAATACACCCCAGTAAATAAAATAGAAATAACTTAAAACTCCCCTTGAGTGGCTCGATACTATTTGATCCACGGACCGGTAGTTGGGAACCATTCTGTAAAGCAAAGACGCCTTCTTTAACAGGTTAAATGAATTTACTTTTATTTTCACCAAACACCACGTCATAGCTATTCAGCAACCTATAGGCCCTGGGTTCCTTTTTAGTTGTCATTTTGGCTTTTTGTACATCAGTTATTAGCTTCTAGTAATTTCAGTTTAAAGAAATACTTTTATTTGCAGCTTTAACTCGAAGTTTTGGCAGGTAGGCTTCAATAGTTGTATCATGCCTTTGGACAAGCTGTCGGCAACATTTTATCTTAGGTGTGTCTAAAACAAATCTTCCGATTATGATTCAGCGTGCCTCACAGTAGGCATATTTGAAAGAATTCTATTCTCGCGATAATGTATGCAGAGTTAGGATACAACGTTCAATTATAAGATTTATAGGTTTATCTCACATTAATTTTGCATCAATTAAAAATATTTCTTAACATAAAAAAACAGCACAAAATATAACTTTCTTCAACAAAAATAAAAACAAAAAATCCTAGAAATTGTACATACATTTTGGTTTTTAAACATATTTATTAAAATAAGAAATAGACAATGTAGAATATAGGTATAAGTATTTCCCTTCATTACAGTTAAATAAAAAGATAAATGAATTTTTTAATGTTAACGTACTGCTGCTTCACTTTCATATCACAAAAAATGTGGTGTAATTTGTGACTTTCACTTTGACATGATTCTGAGCATTCAATTGTCAAACAATTTCTTTGCAGACTCCAAATATTTTTCATATGAGGGAAGATATTTTACTTGGATATGTAGAACTAAAAGAGGAAAAGGAGATTATGCAATTTCTCTCTTCAAACAATTAAATATCTCCAACAATGACATCCAATAACTTTCAAAACAGCTGCAAATTTATCTTTAGAGATACCTTTCAGAAGTTTTCGTAATACCATAATTTTATATGATTCTGGAGATGTTTGTCAAATAAGGTCGATTTCAAATTTTTGAAGTTCCATCCACTCAAAAATTGACAAATTTGTTGATTAGTTCTGAGTGCCACTGATAATTATACCGTATGCTATACCGTTGTGGACCCCTGCCCTAGACCATGACTTCTTCTCCAACATTACAGCTAGCTTGTCAATTTTAATGCAGGGCAGGAAACAAATAATATTATCTTGAACAATTTTAAGCAAAATTGAGTATTTTTACAAATTCGAAGAAACCAAAATGTGCAACTGACAAATTCTGAGCCTGAGGCACACGCTAAAAGTCTCCTGTCTTGCCGCACAATATATTCGAAATGAATCGGTGATGTATTTAATACTTTGCCGGTTTCTCATTAGGCATTCTATAGAATGCCTAGGAAATGTGTGAAATAAGAATCCTTTCCTCCTTTCCGGCTAGTTTTAGGCATTCTATAGAATGCCGGATTTCGTACTTTGCCTGTAACATATATACATATATAGGGAGAGAGTAGGAATTAGGACTAATAGGATGGGAGAGGAAATAATAGAACTAAGCCACAATCAACGCAACTTAATGAATCCATCGAAAGGCTCCAACCCCAAAACTGTTCAATAAATCCTTTGAATTTCGAAAATTTAATGAGAGCCCATCTTTTCGTATACCAATATCTGTGAGTTGAGCCATTGTATATGTGGTTCATATTAAAACATGCATTCTGTTTAAAGTCGAGAATGTTTATATTATTTTAAATTTTAGTTCGGCTTCCCTAGATTAATCATCAGTTTCATCTTTTAGAAGTTAGAGGAAGTATGCGGAAAGACGACATAATGATTAGAATTTTTAGCTATTTTGACAGAGGCGACATAATGAACTTATTCCTTGAAGATTAGATTACACTTTTGGTGTTAATTTTACTTCAGTATTGTATTCTCATGTATAAACTAGCGCTTTTTGGGGCGTGAATTAATTGCTTTTGGAAAAATAAATTTTACTACTTTACTTGAAGGAATATTTTTCGGATGTTTTAGAATCGAGTTCTTCAGTCGCACGTTCATTTAGTTCATGGATTTCGATGCAATACATGAAATGTTTCTGTGTTTTGCAGTGAATTTTTTAAGATTTTTGTGAATAAAAATGATACATTTTTTTTTGGTAGATTTAGGTAAATTCCATGTATGCTCAGTTTAGTCCAGAACGACACCTTTTTTATACAAATAAATTTACTTCGTTTTCCAAAATTCTGGTGAATTTTTTAGAAATATAGCAGGTAGCTATATAGCGTATTTGCTTGTATTTGAATTGTAATAGAGTAAGAAAATAGTAAAGTGTGTTCCTTTTACATTAATAACTTTAGATATAAGATAAATATACATCAAATCCTAAACAAATTGGAATATATATTTGAAGTTACAAGCTTGAGAGATATATATATATATATATATATATATATATATATAAAAATATGTATTATTTATAAAAAACAAGAAATAATAGATAAGAACATAACAAGAAATTACGTAATAAAAATATGAGAAGCTGAACGAAGAACAAAATTATAGAAATAAAAGAACTAAAGAAAAAGAAGCCACTGAGTCGAAAGAAGCATTTCGGACTTAAGGACCGAATAAGTGGGGTTAAAAACTAGTTTGAAGGCGCCAACCTTCCCCGCTGCAATGGCACTCGGTAAAAGAAGCAAATAAAATAAACATAAACGCTTCAGAGAAAGTATAACTCAGAGGCACATATGATAAAATAATCCGCTACTGTTATAAGCAAGCTCTCCCAAGCTCTTATTGCAGAAAAATCACAAAATAATTATGTAAGAAAAGTAGAAAAATACTAGAACAATTACATAAGAAAAGGAAGTATCTTTCAAAAAATAATTTAACAAAATTTCTTTACTCACAAAGCTTTTACGAAGAGAAACAAGCATCTTTACCATTAATGAATGAAAGTCGGTATTCACCAAGTTAAAATTCGAAAAAACATAAACTCTTTTGAGGCGACTTTTAAAACCAGCCCCACAAAGACAGAAGAAGCCATAAGAATGACGACAATCAAAAAATATGGAAAAATTTGAATTGGTTGATTGTCAAAAAATGTAAATTTGCTAGGCTCTAATTTGATTGGTTGTCAACAATGTGTAAGATGTTTAAGATGTATTGCTAATGGAAAAAATGTAAAACTGTGATATGAGTGTTATGATATAATCTTCACAACAGAGACCACTAACATGCTGACTTTGAAAACCTATTGTTATTTGCGGTGGATTTGGAATTCAGTAGCAAGACGGTTAATATATTTGTGATGAATATAAGATCAAAAAAAGATTAAAAGGGTATTCATGATCTATACAACATTGAAAAAATTTTTTATATTATTGTATTTTATCTATTTTGTGGGTAGTTAAGTTATCATTTCTAAATAAAAATTCAAATGATATTTCTGTAAATTGATATATGAAAATTACTGTTCCATACAGAAATTTTTAATTATATGGAAAACGAATCTCTTTTGTCAAAATGTTACTGATGACATTATTGTTAATAAGATGAAAGTCTAAATCCAAGAGGAATTCAAAAGAATATATATATATATATATATATATATATCTATATATATATATTATATAAATATATAGATATTATGAGATATTTTTGTTTATTCAGATGTTTCACTTATACAATTAATTTTTTTCACATCTTGAAACAATCTGCTTCAAGAGTAAACAACCATTATAGGATTCCATGGGAGGTTTAAGAATGGGGTTTGTATGTTGAGAAAGAAATTTACACATTTTTTTTTGTCAAAATATAATAATGTGTATTACTTTTTTTGTTCTGTGCACTATCTCTTTTTTTTTCTTAATGTAGTAATCGATCCTTTTGCTAAATATTTGTATTGGAAAAATATGTCTTATTTCCCCACCCATTTTTTGAAAACTCCTTTAATAAAATATGTAAAGTAGTTAGATGACTTATGGTTTTATTATTTTTAGCATATTCTTGATTGAGGGGAATTAAAGAATGGAAAATATAAAGAAATATAGATAGATTGTGTGTGATTTAGTATTATAATACAGATAATATGTATAAATCAAAGCAATGGATTATGATTATATATAAAGTTTTCAAATACTTCGTTCTCTAAAAAACTTAAAACTTGCTTTTCGATAATACGTTCTGAGTAGAAATTTAGATTTAGGTAATAGATGAATTATTTTTTTACCTGAACTGGAACGTTTCATTTCTTTCTTCTTCGGGGAATGAAGTTGGAAAATAAGACAGTAAAAGTGTTATTTATAAAATATTTATCACTAAAATTCTAAAATTAGATAAAAGCACCAAAAATTTTATTTGAATTTTTTTGTTACAAACACATTCTAAAAATGAATTTCTCTTTCATGAAAACTAAAATAAATTTACCTGTTTTTAGAAATAAATTTCGTGATATTAAAAGGCTGAATAATTTTTATTTTATATTTTAGATGTTATATTTTTGTTTGGCAGTTTTCTCTTTTCGAACCCAATAATTGTATGGATAATTTCACATGGATTCTGATTAACGACTTCGAATAAATGTAGCATAATTACTAATAACATTTTATTTAATATTTTCCAAATGCCTTGATAAAGGCAGTTTTAGGTTTTTTATGTAAGAGTGAAAAATCTTTATATTCGAAGAATAATAAGTTTAAACATTAAAAAAAATCTGCTCTATATCGAAAATTTTTAATCTCTAAGAATACTTCCAAAATATTTTTATATCTCATTGTAAATTATTAACAAAAACCTTTTTCTAGTGAAAAAAATTATTTTATTAGACATGTATTTTTGTTTGCAAAATTAAAATTCTCACATTAAGGAAAAATGCTGAGTGTAGAACATTCTGATATACTGTTATTGTTTATTTTATACCACATTTAAAACATAGAAATCATTTACATTAGTATGTTCTTATTAAACTGTGTATTAGAAACTGAATAAGATTGAGTGACTAATATATAAATATAATCTTTTGAGAGTATTTATTTCTAAAGTGCATTTTAAGCTTATTTTTCCGAGAAAACCAGAGGTTTGATATATTTAAAATAGGTAAAAACTTTTGCGTTTAAAAATGAGTCTCTCTTCAGAATAGATTATTTACATTTTAAGTAAGCTTATTTCGTATGTGTGTGGGCGTCTACTCAGATCTATTATTTCAATTCTACATCCTTGATAGCAATTGACAGAATGTATACTCAGTTTCGGTTTTGTGCCTACACGGACTGTATTTCCGTCTGGGTAAAACATTCTCAAACGTTCTTCTCCCATTAATAAGTCTAAGGCGATAACAGAACAAATTCCTGAAACACAACACTCTTATCTTATTTAACATATTTTTGGGATAACGATTTTTTACATCTGGGGAGCCCTTTTACACCATTTCGAATGATTCACCAGATGAATTTATGCTTACCGAAAAAATGGAAAAAGAGTGAGAAAAAACTCTCTTTTAAATTTTCAATTCCTGATACAACTACATTTAAAAGAAAAGTATTAGCGATTTTTTTTTCTTCCCGGAATATTCAAACAGCACGCATTCCCTCTCAGTTAGTTGCCGATAAAAAAAATCAGGAACGAAAATGATCTTCTGGAATATAGGACCTCGGAAGTGTTCTACGAGAGGGACGGGGAGGAGCCCAAAATCGCAAGATGGAAAATTGTGATTATCGAAGCCACTGTCGAAATTCGCAGGTGACTCAGTTTTTACGTGAGGACAACACCGAATAATAAGGTTACATTAGGATTAGATGGCGTATTACTTAAGGTTTTAATATATACTATATAACGCTTGTAAATATTGATGTTGACTATGAGTCTGTACGGAACTATGTTTTT
>BMAU01017221.1:0-18072 GCA_019973935.1 Trichonephila clavipes | reverse complement strand
GATCCATTCAGTAAATTTTTTTCTCAACACCTTACATGACATCTAGATGGCGTTGGCTATTGCGAAATTTTTGGCACAAATATTTGTCTCAAGACTCCCAAGATGGCACAAATTTCTCTCTCGGGTAACCTTTTCAATGAAATTTTCCCCTTCAGCGAAAGGGAACACGCGGGGGCGAAGAGAGGGGTGACAGTCGTAAACTGGTAAAATAAATGTTAGCTCTTTTTTCTTTTTCGGGGGAGGGGTTAAAGCAGCAGAGTGAATCTTGACCATGAAAGACTTTTCATTTCTGGACATTGGTCAATCGTCAAACTTTTTCAACTCTTGGAATCCCTAGAACTGTAACATGTTTTCGAGGAATCCCCTTCCTCGCTGAAGGGAATATATCTTAAAATAATATTTAAAGTATATAGATAAACATATATTTTTTGATATTATATGTAAAGACAATTTTAAAAAATATTATATTTTTTATTAAAAAATTTTATGATGTAATTTTAATGTTATTTACTCATTGATAATATAAATTTGTGACCCAAATGTCACCTACGCATGCATTATACTTAGTAACTGAGATATGTGTTCACAATTTTTTACACAAACTATCGACGTATAAGCTTTTTGAAATTATCTGCAGTAGCATTTCATATTCCGTGTTCAATTCGTTTTTGTATTTTGTTTTTGTTGCCTATCGCGTTAAAAGTATTTTTCACTTTCTAAATACATTTTTGTGAATGGCATGAAAATGTTCATAGCTGTGTGAGAAATTCTGCGTATATGGCATGAATTGGTAACCTAAGATATAGAATTTCTAGCTTAAATTTAAATTTTAGCATCGAATCTGTTCATATGTCGATAAATTTTTTTATCTTCTTCATTATAGGTGTTTTTTTCCCCACAAATGTAAAAGGTTTCAAAATATTGTACTCTTAACTAGTATAAAATTACTTCGTGGAACTCGGGATAGCAAATAATAGTATATTCACAATCTACTGCATAAAATAAAGTTTTAAAATTCATTTATTATATTACAATAAAAGTTAAAAAAGATCTTTAGATAATTGTGGCTAACCGAATTTCATGAGAACATAAATCCATTTTGCATACATATTTGTAATTTTTTTCTTTCCCATTTTTTTTATTGGGACTCGTGGAATACAGTTTGTCGATCAATTCTCTAGATAAATGATGTACAGAACGAAACTGTTTAATTTTTCCTGAACAAATGATTTTTAAAGGAAGAATAGGTAGATTTAAAGCAATGAAAAATTAAATTTCACGTTTTAATGAACAAACAGTATGATACAATTTTACTTTTATACAATAGAACAGGGGTTGGCAACCTATTTCACGAGAGGTACAATTCCTCAGTGGTACCCTGAATTACTCAACAAATGTGTCAATTATTGAGAGCATGGAAGATGATAAATTTATAATGGTCCTTATTATACGAAGAACTCCAGAATTATGGACAATTGCGAAATTTCGAAAAAATCGGAAAGATATCTCGAAACATAAATTTATAGCTATTTTGTGAATTATTGGATGTCATTGCTGGTGAGATTTGATTGTTTGAAAAGAGAAGATCGTGTGCACTCTGCTCTCCGCTTTTGGTTGATTTCGAAAAAGGCAAGAAAAAAAAAAAAAATCTCTCTGTGTGTGTAGCGCACTTCCTTCAATAGAATCCTCCCCTTTCTCTGCAAGGGGAAGAGGGCCAAAGTCTTTACGACTGTGAAACGAAATACTTGTTCTTTGGGGGGCGGGGGGAGTAAAAACAGTGTTGAATCTTGACCATGAGAGAGATCTAAAATGGCTTTCTTACTTTTTCGACTCATGGATTCTGATAATTTGTTATGAATGCTTTACTCATTTCTAACTATGGAAAAAATCCTATGTATTTTGCAATCTAAATTTTAGAGCTGTTCTTGTTTTAATATAGATTTTACCGTCAAATGTCTTTTAAAATGTCAATAAGTTGTTCGCTCTCCTTGATTATAGGTGTTTTTATCCACAAATAAAAAAGTTCATTTTCCATTACAAAACGATTTTAGTTGTGCAAAAGCAATGTATTAACGTGAATAAATTTGTTTTGTTGGTCCCGGTACAGTAAACAATGGAATGTTCACAATCTAGTAGGCACTACATATAAAGAAAAACGATTTAATATTTTATAATGGAATAATAAATGTTTCTAAAAGTATTACAAAATAAAGTGTTCTTATGTACAAAAAAAAAAAAAAAAAATGTTTCAGAAATTTCCAATTAGGTTATACACTTACACCTGTATTACATTATTAAAGGTTTAAGGGAAACAATTTTGAATAGAATTTTCTTTAAAAAGTATATATATATATATATATATATATATATATATATATATATATATATATATATATATATATATATATAAATATATATATATATAAATATATATATATAAATGTTATATATATATATATAATATATATATATATATATATATATATATATATATATATATATATATATATATATAAATGTTAAAAAAGTTAAAGGTTATCAATTTTGATATTTTTCTAAGATAGTATGCAGCTATTTCATTAAAAAAACTGGTTAATTATGTTTTTTAAAATTATTTTAAATATAAAATATTTTTAAAATTAAAAAAATATTTTTATAAGAAATGGTACGTAAATGAAAAATAAGCATTACAAAAATTATTTCATGTTCAGCAAAAAAAAAAAAAAAAAAAAAAAAAAAGGAAGAAAGAAAGAGAGATATTTTGAAATTAAAATTTACTTTTATAACTTTAGAGAATGATTAAAATATCATTATAAGGGAGAGAAAATAGGCTGGCAATTAATTATCAAGCACAATTAATCAAGCATATAATATATAAACATTGCCTTTATTTTTTCTAAGAAATTTATGTTTATTTAATGAATATATGTCAATAACAATTTTTCAATTTTTGGGCATATTTGGTAACAAAATAATAGTTTCATTCTATGTAGGAATCCAAATAAATTATTCTTCCTCTTTTTCTGTTTTAGTACATAGGAAAGAAATTGGAAACTTTTATTGCTTTTTTTTGTACTTTTCTTTCCTAAAGACTTCGGACCAACAAGTGTTTTCCGGTCCCTCTGAAGTGAAATCTCATGAGATATTATACATCGTGGGGTGGATGACCAGAGTACTTAGCTCTTCCGAGCTATAACCTCTCGCCATTAGGATTTCGATTGTTATGACTCTTGCATTTTTTAAATAATAGTACTTAAAAGTAAAAAATTTTTTTTGGACAGTAATAGAAATAAAAAATTTAAAATTAAAAGAATGCATTAAGTGCTTGAAAAATACCATGAGATGTTGACCTCATGACATGACGAGATGCCTTTGAAAGGACGCTAAACGGTATTGTGGCTGACAAAACGGCAAAGTAATTTATCATATAGTGATTATACTGAGTAACAGATTGTTTTTAAACAATAATTTATGGTAAAATAGCTTTGTAATAATTAGATTGACTTAAGTTTTCTAGTGGATAGATTCAATATCTCCCGAAAAAAAAGGTATAAATTGCTCTTAACTGATTATGATATTTCCTGAGAAAATGAATGGAAAAAATAAGAAATGTAAAACTTTTTTAACATTTGAAAATCGAGCAATTTGATCCACAATTACGAGATAAAAATCAAACATTATTAATTATAACAGTTATATTTTTCCTTCGTTTATAAAATAAATCATTCATTTTAAAAGTCTTCCAAAATTAAAAATTATGAATATTTGGGTTTAAAAAATGAAAACACCGTTTAATTATTTAGAAAATTAAGTGTTTCAATTTTTTTTAAAAATTAGTGTTTTTAAAAGTTTATTCAGCAGATATATCTTTTTCTGAATGCTTTACTTTCTAATTCAAAAATGAACTAGTAATAAAAATCAATATTTTAATTATAGTAATAAAATAAAAACTCCAATGAGCAATAAATATATGTTCATATCGTAATGCCCAACATATTTCTTTTTCCATAAAGAATTCATAATAAAATTTTACTACTTAAAATTTTTTATCATACATTTAACTAAAATGGATAAAATGTGAATTAACATTAATTCTAAATTTTATATGTGTAAAATGTAATGCGCAAAAAGAAAAATCCCAACTTCTATTATGTTAAAAATTTAGTCAAGAACTTGATCAAGTTATTGAAAATGTTCAATGACAGAAAATGCCAGACAGTATTTTTTAATAGAAAAGGCAAAAATTTAAAGATAGAGAGACTTTAAAGTCGCGATATTGCCATATTTATTCGAATCTAAGCCGCACTTTTTTCCCGATGCTTTGGCTACAAAAAATTCTGGTGCAGCTTAGATTCGAAGACTGAAAAAGTTTTTAATGCTGGTAAAGTAAATTAATTATTCATTTTATTAATTCACCTTTATTATTTTTTTTTTATTTCGTTTAGTTAATGATTGAATATAAACGTCATATTGATCAGCTACACGAGGGCTTTTTGACGAACCTCGTAACTTTGAACCATAGTCAAGTGACGAGGACGACACCTGAGCTTGCACCTCCCATCTCCTAACTACCACACCAATGAGAGGACGTTTGAGCTCAGATTTAACGTTCATCGCTCCCCTACACGACAGAATTTCAGCGGTACTAGGCTCGAACTCATGATACGCCAGCCACGAGTACGTTACCTTGACCACTAGGGTATCGCAGCCACTTTTCATTCCGTAAATATATCATATATCGATAATATATTTTACACTATTTTTTTTTTCACAAAAATGTGCTGAGAATTTGGGGTGCGGCTTAGAATCTGAACATAATTAATTGAAAAATAAGTTTCTGTTAATTAAATTAGAAAACAATATTTTGTGTTAATAATTGTTCCAATGGTTTATGGTAAAGTTTTACGTCAAATATAAAATCGATGGGAAATTTTTTTTTGTTAATTAAAAAGAAAATAATAATATAATAATAATAATTGCATTACAATAACTAGATTAAAATTTTAATTTGAGTAAGAAGTAGTAACTTGTGTTCTTATTGTGAGTTAATTCACAACTTTCGATCTAGTATAAAGTAAGTATACTCTTTCATTCTTCGTTAAGTCATTTCGCAGAATTTAAATATTCTTACAGACATTCCTTCGATGACAAAAAAAAAAATCTAAGCAGTATAATTATAAACGATTTTTTTAAAGCACACATGCAGAAAATATTTAAAACTTTCCTAAATCGGAAAGTTCGTCAGATTTGAGATGTTAAATCTCTGTACATCATAAACCTTTTCCATTGTCCACTATTTGCAAGTTACCATAATTTCAGCTGGCGACTATATTTCAGAAAGATATCGCCAAAAATAAGTATTCGTAGCCAAGAATAAATTCGCTTTTCAAACGATGGTGGTGCCATCTGTTTGAGATAGTCCTAACTACGCCAAAATAATTCAGAATGAACTTAAAATTTTAAAAAAGTTAATTAAGAAAACATAAAACCTGATTCTGGTTACACTAGTCCAAAGAGGGAAGCTTGCTTTCTTATATACTATTTAATTCTACTCTAAAAAATTTTTTTTTCTGTTAAAATGTCTTTTGCGTTTCCACCTCCTATACTTTAACATAGAAAAGTCAAATTTCATTTTGCAAAAATGCTGAAAACTGTGTAATTTTCAAAAATCAAAATTCAAGAAACACTATCCTTTAAACAATTATTTTCTTTATATCCATAAAAATTTTATTATTATTGGAGCTTTTTCCTGCCCACAAATGTCTTTGCCGTTTCATCCCTATCCTTTAACATTGACCGAAAAACAGCCTTAACGTCATTGTAGTTGTTGATAGTTCATTTGGTTTTCCTCACGGAATAGGTTAGGAACTTCAGAAATTGATTGTATTTTTTTTAACATTCTTATCTTCATTTTATGAGCGGTGAGAGGAGTTGGAAATTGGTGCTTGAGTCTTCAAGGGTGGTCACAAAGGGCCAAGTTTAATTTTTTTTTTTTCTCATAACTGTTGTTTCATTACTAATATGGTTTCCTGGGAGACAAAGTTTCTGTTATTTTTTTGCAGTTTAGCAGATTTCTTTAGCAATATCTGAGCGACGATGGAGCTGCAAACATCATGGATGAACATGGACAGAACCCCTCATAAGACGTGGACAGCTGATCGTGAACCCGGAGTCTGAATTTTTTGTTCTTGACATAGACATTTGCCGACGCTAGGCCAATTCTGTATTTCGTTTGCTTACTGAATTTTTTTTTATTATTATTCATTTTGGTTTTGTTAATCTGAGAGAGGGGAGGAGTGATGGGGGGCCGCCTTTCCATAAGGATTACAACAGTAATTTGTATATCGGCCCTGTTGTTGTTTACAAGCAGAGGAATTTCTGGGAGGGCCTCTCACCCCACCGAAAAGGGTGACGCATTTCCCACGCCTGGAAGAAGGCAATGTACCCATAAATACATCATGATATGGGATGTTTTTTGGGAATTTCCGCGTTTTGGGGGAGGCATGGACCCCGGGAAGATATCCCTCCGCTGACTTCAGACCAATCAGAAAAGCTGATTGTGTTTCGAAAAAGAATCCTCTCCAGAATACAGGGGTAAACCGCCGCGAAATATAAGCGCTTGCACGACGAATTTAGTCACTCTCTCTGACACGAATTTTATCACCGATTTTGGTCTGACGACCCTTTGACAAAATGCCGCGATTGGAGAATCGCGAGATGGCCACACCAAGATTCCTCTCTCTCTCAGATCCTAAATCAGTTAAGTGATAATGTATATCTTTAGTAATTAACGTAATTTAAATGTTTTGTAAATAAATTAAGTGTAATTTAAAGAAGGCTTTTTAATTTAGTGTCCGTTTTATTTGTCTTTAATGATTAATGTCTAAACTTAAGCTATAGTGTGACGCCAAATGTTAATTTAGAACCTGGGTATTAAAAAATGGATAATAAGAATAAATTAAATTAACTTAAGTTAACCGGGCGTTGCATTACTTCTTATGGCACGGTAGGGAGAAATTTCCGTTACGCGTTACCAGTTACATGTTAGCGATAAACGTAAGGTAGAAATGAATGAAGTTCCGAATTTTCCCCCCGTTTTAAAAAACGCCATCTAATTCATACTATCTATCTCAGACAAAAAATAATTACAGAAACGGAAAGATCCTTTTTTTCGCCACGATTTGGTACATTTTTTTTTAACAAAATAATGATATTTTCTATTTTTTACGATTTTTTTTAAAAATGAGTCAAAATTGATACGCTTTTATAAAAATGGTTTCTAAATCATTCCCTTTAAGTTTCCTTTCGAGTTAATGAATTGATATTTTATTCTAAACAAGTCCATGCTTTTCTCTTTTAGAATCAGTCATAAAAAAAATTTAAAAAATGACGGAATCTTTTTTTTTTGCGATTTTTCAAAAAATACTCAAAATTTTAATTAAATATTTAACAACTTCATTATTAATAAAAATAATCTAACGAAACTTTTTCTCCTTATGTAGAATAGTATTATCCGTAATCTGTTCATAGATTGAAAAAATAGATTAAAAATTACGGCTTTTAAAATTTCTTTTGTGTTTTTCGTCTATTAGCCCTGAGCAAGCACCCACCCCCTCTCCACATTCAATAGCAGCTTTAACAAGCCTTTCCTCTTTTAGCTTTGTGATATATACTTTGTTTTGTTCGTACGTTATCTAGAAGTCAAATTAGAATCAATTTTTTTTATTAAAAAAAAATCGGAAAGGAGTCTTTAATCTACCCGAAGTAGGCATTGAGAATGGTTCAAAATCTGTCAAAAATTAGTTTAAGGAGAGTTTGTTGGATATACAGTTTTAAAATTCTTTTAAGGAAATAAGACAAACAATCTATTGTTTTAAAATTTAGTGACAACACAACATTTCTTCCAATAGTTTGGCAATAAAAGATTATATTTACTAATTTTTCAATCGAATGGAATTTCTAAATCCAGTTTAAGAAGTGAGTTTTTAAATCATATGTATGCTTTGGTGTAATTAATTTGATTGTTATGATATTGTTATATAGTGCTTCATTAATTTGTATTTTAAGACTACAGTGGGCAGTAAAATATTTTACAAACAGGTACCAAATTTTTACTGGCTCTATGTAACTTAGAACTAAAATCATATAAAAAAATTGGTGAGAAAAAATAAGTATAGTTTTTAAAAATTTTAAAAATTTAAAAACTTTACATGCATTTTGATTTTTTTTAATTTCATATTTTCACCTGATTTAACTTCTTTAAGCAATTCTTTACAAATGTATGCATGCAATGTAATGTTTTATATGATAATTTACAAATTATCTGTAAACGCAAATTTTTATATAAAAATTTCAAGAATTTTAATGATTTCCTATACATAAAAATCCTTAATTTCTTCTTTCACCCTATTACTATTATTACAATGCATCCAAGAATTTATAACTATAAATTAGATGAATACTTCCGGAAAGTTTGTTTTGTTATAATTCGACAAAAATTGCAACGCAAGGAACATTTTGCATTTTAGTTTCGAGGCAAATTTTTGATTTAGACTAATAATGATGATACGTTTCTCAAAATACATACAATAAAAAAAATTTTTAGTATTATGTATTGAAAATGAATATTTTGTCTATACTTATATTTTTTCGATCCTAATTACTTTTTTTTAAATACAGTTTGAAATAATAATGATAATAATAAATTTGTTAATTATATATAAGATTACTTCAAAATTAAACTTTATTATACAATTCAATACATGTAAGCCAAAGAAGTTAACTTCTAACGCGTGTTCACACTGATACACGCTTTCTTTCTTTTTTTTGCGTCAGAATCCGTGTCACAAGCACTGACTCTTAATTATATTTCAGTAGCATTATGAAAACATAACCAATGCAATTTTCCTTTCTTAATTATGATGTGGAGCATTTTTAACTTCTTTTACATAGGAACCTTGTTAAATTCTTCGAAGCCATGATGAAAAAACCAAGAAATTTAACCCTTCATATGGCCGTGGGAAGTATACTTCCTTGATGGACAGCGACTTTCCCACCTATGATTTGTGTCTTTCGGCTATTTTCAAGTCATAAATGCAAAGGATAACCTTTAAATTTCTTGAGCAGCAAGAAAATGGTTCTAAAGAGTGTTTTTTTCCAGGTATAGAAGTTTAAGTTGGCATTACTTTCCAAGATGGCGACCGATTTAACAGCTGTCAAGTGATTTATTCTCAGTTTGGTTTGGCAATTCATCAAAACGATCATCAAGCAAGGCGCAGATTCGTCGAATGGGCCCAAAACGACATTGCCGTTGTTCCCGATTTTCATAAGCGAATTTTGTTTAGCGATGAAGCGCACTTCTGGTTGAATGGCTACGTCAACAAACAAAACTGCCGCATTTGGAGTGAAGATAATCCACAAGTGTACGTCGAAACACCGTTACATCCAGAAAAACTGACTGTTTGGTGCGCTTTATGGGCTGGTGGAATCCTTCTTCAAAAACGATGAAGGCCACAACGTTACAGTCAGTGGTGATCGGTATAGAGCCATGATTACTAACTTTTTCATTCCTGAATTGAACAATCATAATGTCTAGGAGCTGTGGTTCCAACAAGACGGCGCAACATGTCACACAGCTCGTGCCACAATCGATTTATTGAACGACACGTTTGGTGACCGCCTAATTTCACGTTTTGGACCTGTGAATTGGCCTCCAAGATCTTGTTATTTAACACCACTAGACTATTTTCTGTGGGGCTATGTAAAGTCATTGGTCTGTGCGGATAAGCCACAAATGCTTGCCCATTTGGAAGACAACATTCGCCGTGTTATTGACGATATACGGCCACAAATGTTGGAAAAAGTCATCGAAAATTAGACGTCCAGATTGGACTACATCTGAGCCAGCCGTGGAAGTCATATGCCAGAAATCATATTTAAAATGTAATGCCACAAGATTATCTTTCGAATAAAAAAAATCATGTCAATCGAATAATACATCGTTGTTTTATTGCAATTTGAGTTCTATACCTCTAAAAAAACAACCTTTAGATGATCTGTAATTGACTAAAGTTGGTGAGTATGTATAAACTTTACAAAAAGAGATACAGACATTTCCGTTTGTGCTCTACTGAAGTACGTAAGAGAACAAGATACGTTTGAACACCTTGCAATGTCCCGGTATCTGTTGATCCTTATATTTGAAATTTCATAAAGACTGATATCTCTAAATTCTTATATCTGTGAATACAAAATACAGCTATGTTATAATTTATTGGTATGCGAATATATTTTTAAAACGTATAAAAGAATAATGAGATAATATCCACCACTCCTAACTGCTACATAATAAGTTTGAAGCCTAATTCCATTTAAAGATCAGTTGTTCCATTATTATGTACACTCTGTCTCCAAAAATCAGTAGTAAAACTAATTAGTATAACTCGAGAAGAAGAAAAGCTACAGCAACAAAATTTGCGCATGAACTTTTCAGTAAAATGCGAAACTAGTTAAGCAGTGAAATATTTGAGTAATCATACATAATGCTGTATAATGCGATATGCATAAAAACTTGTTCAGTTTAGCAGTTGCTATTATTTTCGTTTCATTGGGTATTAATTGTGTTTTGTGCTCATTTCTTCACTTTTTGTTCCAAATTTCTGATTTTTTTTTCTCTTTGACAGTATTTGAGTGATTACATACGCTGATATGCAGTCGAACAGATCAATCTGGTAACGACCATCGGAGATTGCTTGAAACTTTAATGTCAATCGTTCTATCGTCAGCCGCTTGTTAAATCGCTATCGAAATGAAGACACAGGGTCCCAAATACATGGTATTAGGCGTCTAAGGTTTGCAACAGCTCGCGAGGATCAGTGTCTGCAAGCTCAGCGTTATCCGAGAAGAAGCTCAACTCGTAAAAATTCATCGAGCGTTGAAGAGCCGCAAGAACAAAGTCGGCACTTGTAGATCGAAATATTAACTAACAGGCAATGGCGGCCCAAAAAATCACTACTGTCGTTATTTTGCAGCATGTGCAGAACACATTGATGTTTCCATATCGACCAGAAATAATTCTCTTGGTTTGGTTGCTGGTGACTTGTACTCATGTCATCCGCTCAGAAGACTAACATTGACCCTCTCCCCTCGCCCAACACACATGACTATGCTTGGTATGGGGTTCTGAGGAGGAAACAGCAGACGAAGAAGCGGCAATCTGTCGTGCTCACATACTAGTAACTCTTCAGCTTTTCCATTGATAGTAACAGTGTACGAGTGTGGGATGACAGGTCCAATTTGGTCTCATGTCTGAAGCGCGCCACCATGTAACAGTGCTACATCATGGCTTGTGGCCCAGTTGGGTATTATACCAAACAACCTCTGGTTTCTAATCAGGGTCTGCCCTATGTGTTGCGGATGATGGCATTACCTTACATTAGACATCATTGGGTGGGGGGTCCAATGCTTTTTATTAGTAAGATAACTCATGACCGTACTCAGCACGTCTCGGACGACATGATCTGTAAGATGCATAGTTCTTTCTCTAAACACTATTACAATATTCTTAAAAGAAGAGTAAAATTTTGAAATAGGAAAATTACAAATTCATATTATCTTGTTGAAAATATCTTACTTGTGTTTTAAAAGAGAATTGTAAACATTAAGTATTATACAAACCAGAAATTAAATACTCGATGAGAAGGGGGATTAATAATTTAGACGTTCTACAACAAGTGTCAAGTTTTATTATTTGACCTTATTTATATACGTCTAAAACGTTTTTAGACGGATGTGAGCAAGTAAAGTTTCTCCGAATATAAAATTTTATTGTCTCTTTTATTTAACTTTGAATAAAACTTATCGAACAAATATCAAAGAATTTTCATCTATTTCGCAAACTTTTTCGTGAGCAATTGTAAACGTCACTCTCTCCCTTCGTGTTATCTTTGGAAACATTACCAGTGATCAAAACAAAAAGATATTTAAATCAGATTTTTATCAGCCAAAGGGCATTATTCAGAAGGTATATAAACAAGTGTTTCAAACTATTCGGTGATGTATTATCTGTGAAAAGTGCGATTTTTTGTTACCTATAACTATCTTTTTACCTGCGACCACTTAATATAAATTGCCGATTTAATACAATAGCGAGTTTAGTAGCAAAACTTAAATAAGGAGCAGATTACAGGTGACTCCTTTTTTGCAATTTAAGCGAGAAAATAGCTGTAGAGAGAGCTATTACTTAGCCTAAATTCTTCTTGTAATCATTTGTTTCTTTAAAAAATTAGTTTTACAGAATTAATTTTGCAACAGACGAATATGCTCTTATCAACTTTCTCATTTCATGCCATAGACATAAAGAAGAGTATAGAGCCGTGGCGTGTGTTAAGAATATTGAGTACTGTAGCATTCATTAGGATTGTTGTGCTTATTGTTAATGCTGCCCTTTTCAGAATAAAGTATAGTAAACTATTGCCTGGACAGAAGTTCAGAAGCTTCGATCTTTTAGGATGTTTAGGTGAATTTCTATGGAAAGTAAAAAAAATGACTAAATTACCCTTCAATGTTTGTAAGTATCATAAAAATGTTCTTTTTTACTTGTATAGTAAAAGCTCATGATTAAAAATCGTTATAATATATATATAAAAAAACTATTATTTTCCACTCACAAATGTCAAAATTAAAGTGAAGGAAGAAAAATGATTATCCTTCAGGTCCAGGCCTTACGGAAGTAAACTGTTTTGAGAACGTCAGTATTCCCGATTACACACAAATATTTTCTTAGAGAAATCAAAATAGTTTCGTTTATGTAAATCCTTTTAATATATATATGTAAGCGATTTTAATATAATGCAGAGTCAGAGATACCTGAAATTTCCAACTTTTTTTTTAATGGCTGCACGCTAAAACATACATACTAGCATTCCTTTTCTGTAGAGAAAATGACCAAAAACACTAAATACTTAAATAATACGAAATAGTTGTTTTTGTTTATGTATTTGGTTTAACGAGGAGTCCAAGGTACTTGAAATTTTGAATATTTTTACTAATTGCACGCTAAAACATACATACTTGAACTCCCTTTCTATCAATAAAATTTACAAAAATACAAAATACTTCAATAATATAAAATAGTTTTCGTTTGTGTATTTCGTTTTATACGATGCTAGTCCAACAAGGAGTCCGGTGATACTTGAAATTTCAGGACTTTTTAGTAATTGTATGGAAGACATACATGGATACTTAAATTCCATTTTTATCAAGAAAATAAGTGCTTAAAATATATATATATATATATAGAGAGAGAGAGAGAGAGAGAGAGAGAGAGAGTTTTTCTTTGTTTGGGCTTCTTGAAATGCGAAAGCTATTTAACAATATATTTGATGTAAAGTTTTATGCGATAAGAGATATTAGTCTAAATAAAATAATTTTTGAATTTGCTTTTGATCTGTATATTCAAAATTTCTAATTTATATCTACCATATCGTGGTACTTTAAGTTATCAGAGAGTGCAATAACTGGGAGAGATGTGAAACGTTATTATGGATAAACATTTGTGGTTTGTCAATCTATGAACAAAAGAATTAGAAACTTCACGTTTGTCTTTGTACCCTTCATATCAGCTAAAACTAAAGGTAGACTTTTTCATTACCTCACTACTTATGCCCTTAGCAACAATTATTCCAAACGAGAAGCCACCTCAATTCTTTCTGGAGGTCATTCTTTTTGAGAGGTCAGTGTCACGAACTCATTGTTGGTGTTGTTTCTGTCGAATCTCAAGTTCGTGCCCTGGGTCCAATGAAGAACCTTCGTTGTAGGATGGCTGGACTACGTTAAATCCGCTCTGTCTTGAAGTCTAAGCATTGGAAGAGCGTAAAGCGGTGAAGACGGAAGTGCTAACCAGACGTATCAACTTCGTAAAAAATTTTAAAATTGCAAAGTCCATTGCCAGTAATCATCAAGCAGATTTAAAGTGCGACTTTTAGAAAAAATATATATTATCAGTCCTCAATTTTTTGTCCGAAAACCATCGAATATTTCCTCTTCAGAATATTTCAACCATTTAAAGTAAATAAATTTCGCCAGGCAGTTAGTTTTACGGATGATAAGAACAATATTGGAGAATCACTTGATATCTTAAACTATATTTTCTCAGTTAAGCAACTTTATTTTGATATATTTCTGAAAAAAATCTTACTATTCCATATTGTTATTTAAACTATATTTAATTATAATCCAACATAGATAGTATAATTCTAGACAAACTGGAAAGTTTATTTTCACATTTATCTCAAATCCAAAAGAGAAAATAGAGGCTTAAGTACCCCTCAAGAATTTAAAAAAAAAAACGACTTACATGAAAGCAAATATTTACTACATTCTAAAAATCTTAACAGTTATTTAGAATCAGATGATATAATTTTACTTACGAATGAAAAATTCCAATGAATAATTGAAATGATTTTCAGACTCAGTATGGATTAACTAAATGATTATTAAACTGATGATTTTTTTTATGTGCCATTTATTTATATCCCGTTTTTTGATTAACAGTGAGTCATAAAGCTCAATCGAGAAATATATTTTTCATCTTAACCTCATCTTTTATCTAAAACTGATTTCAAGATCAATAATTATTCTAAAATTGATGACAAATTTTTGGCGAAAATCTTTCCTTCAAAAGAAGAAAAAGATTGAAAGTACGCATATATATAAATTCAGTTAGATTTGGCCAATACTTAGGATAAATTTAAAATATTGTGAATTTATGATGCAACATTTATTTCTCCGATCACACTATGTCATCTAGAAGATTCAAAGGTAACGCCACATTAAATCTAAATCAGTTTCTAGAAAATTGTCTTTGTGTTTCTATTTTCAAAAAGTGATCTCTTACCATCTATAAGTGGCTATTACTCTATGAAACAATAAAAAATTTTAAGAACTAACAAGTTGATTAAAAAAAAAAAGCAATACGATCCGGTGTGAAAATTTCTCAAAACGATAAAACTGCTTCAAATGGAAAATTGTTATGTAGATAACTGTCTCATGATACATAGACTGGAAAATTTGCATAATCAATTACTTTCAATAACAAAAATTTTCGAATCATTTCCTGAACAAGTAGTAGACGGTTTATTAAATTAAGATTAAGACATGATATAGAAAAAAATAATCGTTCATGAAAGTAAAAAAATACTTTTTAATAAGTTTGAATTAGTGATAAACGTAGAATGGTCCCAAGCTTATAGTCTGTGTGAAGAATATTTTTACGAATAAAATGCGAAAAGAAAAAAGAAATTGATGCACAATAATCAGTTTTAATCTGAAATTTATTATTTACCTAAACAAACCGTCATTTTCACTCGATATATGTCTTTTTACTTATTAGTTTTTTACTGCATCAATTCACTGAAAATAGATTGGTAAAGCAGGTTAGTTTATTTTTATAAAAATCTTTCTTTTTATTCATAGAAAAAATTGCTTCTCCTAAGTTTTTTATGCATCTTTTAATATGCTTATTATTAGTATGTGCTTTTATATGTACAAAGTGCTATTAATTATTTATACCTGGACATTTTAGTATAAAACGCCTGCTTGACCTAATTTTGAAATTAATTTTCAGAAATATTTTATAACAATGATACATTATGCATATTAAAGCATAAGTGTGTGTGTGTGCAACCGCGTGCGTTATAGATATTACAACTATGCACCCATTTCATTGAAATGATTTATGAGCATTTTATATGCATAGATATATATACAAGAATATGGGTTCTCTTACTTGTGCAACAAAATGAAATAATGTTTATTTTCAATTACAAAGGGCGGAACAAAATGTAGAATTGTTAAAATAAACATTTTGTTTATTACAAAGAAGGAAAAAACATGTTAAAAATCTTTCGCTGTCTACTATCAAAACAAAAATTATACATCACTTTAATAGAGTAACTGACATAACACACAAAAATTTCCAAAAATTGCTACTGAGATTGAAAGTTAACACTTGAGTAAACATGGCCATACGAATGGATTTAAGCATTAGGAGGTAGTTAAAAGCTTAATAGCACAGTCTGCGGAAAAAAATGATCCAACATTTCCTATTCCCATATATTTCATATATATATATGTCTGATATATATATATATATATATAACGAAATATATATAAAAGTATATATATCAAGTATATATATATATATAAAGAATGCAGTTTAAGTTTGAGGCAAATATTTTTTTAAAATTTTATTATGAAATTTAAAATGCAAAAAAATAACTAAATAAGTTTTACATTCATATATCAAATATAATACAATAATAAACTTAAATTTTATAAAATTTTTTCTTCTATTTTTTGCATTCCTGTAGTTACCTTGCAAATGGTCAGTGCTTATAGCTATATATTTCGAAAGAGCCCAGTGTTTTGTTGCTGGATTTCTTTTGCTCCATTCATCATTTTGAATAAAGCTGCAGCAGTTGAAGTAAGTTTGCATATACTTTGCGATCGACAACAAATTTAGAGTAATACTGATTATTATTATTAACTAGAAAAATCATTTGTAAAATTTGTAATAATTGCATGTTTGGGTTCTATGCAAGCAAGAATTTTATATTAAATATTTTCCAACTGAAAAAATTGCGTTGTTATTAATTTGATTGAAAATAGAGATAAGCTTTCTTTTTATGATGCTATAAATTATTTTTAGTTAAAAAACATCCTTTTTTGCGATTTAATAATATTCTTAAAAACAATGTCTCATTTGAAAGGACAATCTGTATTTTTATGGAGCGTTACTCTATTGACTATTGAACTAATTTCTACAAAACTGATCCCAACAGATTGAAATTAAAATTTAACAATTTATTGACATTTTTTAAATCATGATAAATCAATATACATCAATAGCTTTTTGATGCCTAACTTTTGCTTTATCTTAAAATTAAAGTTTTGGTATTTTACTCTTCAGCAATGCATCCTAAATATAAAAAGTTATGAAATAAATAGCAGGACATTTTCTACAAATACTCAAAAAGCTCAATTCAAGTGATGAGATCTTCTCCTTGACTTGTAAGTTACCTATATTTCTTATTCATGATTAAATATGAGAGTTGTCATAAATTTTAAGAATTTTTACTGTATCAAAAACAATCCAATGCTACAATGTTCTTATTGCAATGACAGTATTATATAAAAGAGTCAATCCCTAGAACAGATTTCTATCTTCATATTAAAATTTACAGATTAATATATATTCGTTTGAAGTTCAAGTATAAATTATATATTTCGTAATAGCCTTTTTTGGTGTTTTTATGTACAAATGTAGCAAAAATAGTTTTAAATTGGCATTTAATTTACATTTAATTTTACATTTTTAAATGTTTTTAAATGAGGAGAAAATACAAAGTAAAGGGACTTTTTCAATCCCCCCCCATGGCTTGGCAACATCGATAGTATACTGCACTGACTGAGGGGTAGTCGGTAACACTTCTACACAGCGTGTCACTCGTCTTTCCTGGTAGTCTTTGGAGAGTAGGAGAGGGTTGCACTTATAGCTACACTGTCAATCTGCAAGAAAAAAAAGGAGGGCAGTGATTCGCTTTTTGTTTGTGGAAGGCGTTATACCTGCACTAGATACTAGCTATCCCTTCCATCACGAAACTCTCAACGACGACCCTCAGTGGTTGACGTCGATTGACTGCCCGATTTTCCGTAGTCACATGAAAGGTATTGTTCCCTATTTGAAGTGATTGATCCATTCATAGATCCTGCTTCACGATAAACAACCGTCACTATACAGCGCTTTCATGCCACGAATAATTTTTACTCATGTTTCAAACTTTATGCAGACAAAAAGAGAATGAGAAAAAGCAAGCTTTCCTCCTGGGTGTAGATCAACAACGGAGCTGCCATGTTGAACGGTATGCTACAAACCAAAGACTACGAGGGAAGACGAGAGACACGTAGTATAGAAGTGTTGCGACTAACCCTCATTGAGTTCTGATACTAGCGCAGTAGCAAGACCTTGGAAAGATAAATTGCAAAAATCCCTTTTTCCTTTTGACTTACCCT